>VDFB02000363.1:175596668-175693275 GCA_007258455.2 Sequoia sempervirens | reverse complement strand
GAGAAGCAATAAGGTCCCAATTTTTCCAAGAGCCAAACATTTCCAAAGCAGAGTGAAGAGATAATTTTGTTTCTTGAAGGAGGATGATATCTAAGAAAGCGTCGTAAAGTTGACACTTAATTAAGCGTATTTTGTTAGGGCTGTTTAAGCCCCTAACATTCCATGATAGGATCCTCATTGTGCTTGAGGAGACATAACGTCTCTCCTTGTTCTTAGATTTCTTTCTGAGCTTTTGCACCCCACAATAGAATCATATTGGGAAACTTGAAGGGTCTGAGGGGAGGGACCCCTATCTTCACCCTTCTTTATAGATGAACGAAGACTCATTTCCAAAGTTGATTGCAAGCCAACAAAAATTTCTAGATTAGTTCTCTCCTTGAGAGATTTATGACCTCGCTTACTTGTAGGTATGGTGAGAGCTTTAACATCTGAATCTGATTGGGAAATTGGGGGAGAAGAGAAGGAATTCAAAGGGGTGGAAGAGGAAGTGGCATGTGGGGAGAAAAAAGTATCCTCAGAAAAATCTAATTTTCTTTTTGAAGCTAGTTCTGTGAAATTGGGAGGTTAGGAGAATTGAGCTCAAGGGTAGATTCAACTAGGAATTCATCAGTGATTTCTTCAATAAGGCCTTCAATAGCTTTTAACATTGCTTCATTCACAAAATTCATTAATTCATCATTTGAACTGTTAAGAAGATCCTCATAATGAGAAATTTTGTTACTCTGATAGATAGAGTTGTTGACAAGGGAGATGGTATCATTAGCATGGGTAATCAGAGCCAAACACTTGGTAGAATGTGAGTCCAAAGTATTGGAGGAAAAAACTGCAGAATCCATGACACTTTTAGCGACAATATTTTGGGAAGGAGAGTCCACCGAATTCGTAGCCCCAATATCAAAATGCAAATATTCGAGATCCTTTTGTTTCAAAAGAGAAGAAGAGTGAGGCTATTGGGTACTACATGAGGTCTGATTGGTGCCCATGCAATGATTAGAAGGAGGTTCAAACTATTCCTTAGAAAAAGTGGACAAAGAATGGGACTGAACACAATCCGAGGAAGGTATTGCACCTAAAGTATGAGTAATAGCAGAAAAATCTAAGGGTTCAGCTCAGGAGAAGATGTCTGAGTCAACTATGATATTAGCCTCTTTCCAAATTGAAAATTCATATTTAATCATTTGAAACCAATCTTCCTTCTTAGAAGAAAGTCACACTTTAGGAGGCAGGACTTTGGAATTCTTAATAAGGGCCCAAACCCTAATAATAGGTTTGCCATTAGTGATAAAAATTTCACTTTTAAGGAAGTCACCAAAATGCGAGATAATCTGCTTAACAGATGAAGATTTAAGATATTTCACTGGAAGGGAGGGCATGGAAAAGCACATGCCGAGAGAGGAGAAATTTTTAGGGTATCTAAAGACATATTTTCCCTCCAGTCAAATATTCCCAAAAAAGTATTACCACACCAAAAAGGCACTTTGTAGAGAAGCTTATTTTTAATAGTAGCATTCTTGAATAAAATAAAGAATGACGAAGCTGAAACCATAATTAAATCAAAAGCTTCATACCAGTTGTCTAAATTATCCAAGAATGGATTTTAGAAAGTGGTCAATCCTCACCCCATATTTGAACAAAAAGACCATTTTGTTTGTAGTCATCATATTGAGCCTCTAAATGAAGAGGAATAATTGGAATAAGTCTCCATTCCGGTTCATTCTCTGGTGGAAATCCATTCTAAGAAGTGGGTCTGGTTTGTTTCGAACTTTCCATGAAAGTCACCCATTGAAAGCTATTTCTCAGTTGCTAGGAACCTTTGTCACCACTAGAAGATTGAAATGTGTGGTTTCTAGAAGCCCTAATATTAGGGTTTCTAAAAACCTTTCCACCACGTGAGTTTCTACACCTCAACCCACCAAAATGAGAAGGGTGTTGAACATCCAAATTTTTGCTCCTCAGCCCACCAAAATGAGAGGGGTGAAAACCCTAATTTTCTTTGTTGTTAAAATGTTGTTGTATCCTTTGGGAATGATTTGTCTGATGATTTGAACCCTGGTAGCCAGTAACAGAATTTTTGTAATCCCTTTTCGAGGAAGAACCAATCTTGGAGTAATTTCCCTCCCTATTTTGATTTCCATCCTAATGAGAATTTTTATTTCACTAGTTTGCCTCCTTGCTCATACCTCCTCGATAAGGGTTTTCTTGAATCGACAAAGCATGTCAATTAGGGTGACCAAAATGGCACCCAAACAAATTATTTATGTGATGTGAGTTGCTCAACTTCGGTGTTTCGAGAATACCCCTATCTTTCCAGGATACAAAGGTATTATCTAGAGGATATTGATGTTTGTCAGAAGAAGAAGGGTTGTACTTGTCATTAGATAATGAAGCCAAAGCAAAATCAATATTATCTGCCTAGTGTACCTGTTTCACATGCAGGGAGCGAGCCACTGCAGACATTGTTTTAGTTACCTTTGCTTAAAAATTGAGATTTTAGGATGAGTATTATTCCATGAATTTGTAATGTTATTTTCCATGCTTGTGGGATAACTCGGTGATAGAAATTAAGAATAATATATTTAAACTCAAAATGGTTGAGGCAACTGCATCATTTATTTTAGATTTGTAGAGAGAAGCTTTTGAATTGATCAAGGAGGCCTTACCTATTCATTGAATATTGGAAGAGAAATGCAAATTTTTATAGAAATGTATAGTGAAGCTTTTGAATTGACCAAAGGAGGCCCTACCTATTCATTGGATATTGAAAGAGAAATGTAAGAAGAAAGGAAAGAAAAGTGATAAATCTCTATCCAAATCCCATGGGATAATCAAATCCCCTAGAAAGAACAAGTCTAGCTATTGGAAGTACAACAAGCCTAAGGATTTTACAATAGACTATAAGGATGAGAAAAATGAAAAGAAATATGGTTTTTATGATGAGTCTAAAAACTCTTCCATTTGTTATATGTAAGAGACCTGCTTGTCTCTACTTCTGATTTTTATGCTGAATGATGTGGGTTTGTAATTTTTTGTATTTTCTCATAGATTGCCAGACAAGAAATCAAATTCAAGAAATGTAAACATAAACCCTATTGCAGCAATGAAATTAATTTATTGATTTCCTTTCAAATATTTTACAAATATGTGCATACCCGGAAATACAATCTCCTATAGATCTAAAGCAATAAATCTAATGAAGCACAAACTTGACTTCTGGATGAAGCCAACAGTGAACACTTTCAGCTGATATTTCACAACCTCAGAATGTTGATACAATGGAGAGTTTTCATTCTCCAAAGCTGATACGCTGGCAGAAACCCTTGGGCTCCCTTCCCCAAACACCAATGGGAAATTATCAAACAAATATCAAATAATCACTTCTGGATGTCTCCAAATGAGCCCCTTAAGATTCTTTTATACTTTTCCTGGAGGAGCTCATACACTTTTCTCACCATTGTGGGATAAAAGATAATAGGCCGATCCCCTCCAATTTTCCTTTTAAATTATTTTAAAATAATATAATGTTTGCACTTTGGAATATTAAAATATGTCCTTGAAATTGGTGCCCAAGCAATTAATTAAAATGGCCCCCCTTTTAATGATGAATGGACCCTCAAGTCATAAAGTGCAAATATAATGTTATAATATAATATTAAAATATTAATTATTATTAAAGTCACCTTTAATAATAATTAAATGTTATAACTTAGGCAAAACTCCTTATTTCACCAACTCAACTAAATTTGGGAATTGACATTGCCAACATGTGAACTTCAGGTGCCTTGGTATATATAGAATTGCTTGTCGGCTTACTTACTATAAATAGTAAGTATATAAAACTGAATCAATTGAAGGCTAAGCTTGAACCCACACGAGACGCTGAAGGAGAGATTTTTCTGATCACCGCCAAAAGAGACCCTCTAACTAGACATATTAGCCTACGAGCGCCAGGAATAGGCTAAAACCATTGAACTTTGATGCTCGCAAAATTGGGGACATTACAGTCCACCCTCCCTGAAATTGCTTATCCTCAAGCAATCTCTACTGCAAAGAAACCCAACTCCTCGGAAGGCCCAAAAGAAGAACTGTGAAGTGTCCCACACATCTCTAACTATCTCCTATAGCATCAACAAAAACAAAACTACGCAAGATATCCCTGGATCCCAAACCCAGAATGAAGATCTGCCATGTCTGGCATTCTCATACTTTCGCTTCACTTCTTTGCTTCCAACTTCACCATGTTGAGAGTGGTGAAGTAGCCCAATGGGACCCATCCAATACTCAGTGCCAAACCTATCACCACATGGATCCCAATCCAATCTAAACTCACATCCATTAGTCTTGCAGTGATAAGAACATCTAGAAGTATCCGCTATACGAAATCTCTCTCTGTCCTCTACTAAACACCCATGGATGTGATAACTAGCCAAACCATCATGCCAATAGACACCATAGTCACTCTATAACAATGCATCCGAATGAAATCCCTGTGACATAGAAGTAGCAAACCCTGTTGGATACATTTCAACATGGTGGATAACTGATTGTTGTCCCTGCAAGTAATCCCCTACAAACAACTGAGTCAGGTAATTGCAACCTCTAGTCCCATCTTCTGAAGATGGTAACTCTGCACACAATAATGAGTTACTCGCCTTGACTGCACCAAGAGAATCACCCTATGCACAATAATTGTGCATCGAATATGAATCATGTACAGGTGGATCAAAGAAAAAACTGTAAGCACTCCTCACCGTCTACACCCTATTAAACTCCTCTGAGAGCCCTGTCTGGAATCCCGATGTACTGGAACAATCCCAAACACTGCAATTATCACTGAACCCAGAACTAGTATCAGAAGTATGATTGGCTTCCAACTCAACGAGTGGATTATCATAGATCAAATCACCATCAAACTCAAATAATGAATTATTCACAAACTGCACAATCACTCCATACTGATCTGAATCATCCATCTCTGAATCCCTAGAACAATAAATTGAATTGTACTCTTGAATTGGTTCAACAATCTGATAAGAAGCATTGTGTGTGCTATCAACTTCGCACACAATATCATCAAAGGTACTGCTACTATGTACCTCATAAGATGGCTCAACTTGCAAGGTAGAATCCGCTATTATGACAATATCTTCACACACTCTTGCTGCCAAAGTCACTGCATGTCCATCAAAAGCACGATCCTGGGATTCACTGCCAATAGATGAATTTTCTATTTTGTTTTCTAAGGTCTGATATGAAATATCAAACTCACTACCGCATGAATCTTCATCATAAATTGCATCATCTATACCAAAATATTGAGTACCAACATGTGGCAACTCCGTAGAAACATCATCCACCTGTGAAATCGTTATTGTCTCATGCTGATGCAAAGTTTCCTTACTGCTATCATGAAAATCAAAATGGTTATGGGTCAAAATTTCCATTCTATCTTCATGTTTGACACCTATATCATGCATGCCAACATTCAAAGGTTATCCCATAATATTTCCTGTACTTACCATGACTTCTAAATCATCATTAAGCTCAAGCAAAGGATTGTTGCTATCAAAATTAGAATTGTTATCATGACTGACAACAACTTCTTGAGGGATGAAAGTACCAACATCCTCTTCAAGTTTGACCCTCTTTTCCTTTCCTCTATACTGATAAGATTATTTGCATTAGTGTCTGCTTTCTTTTTCTTTGTAAGCAAATAATCTAAAATTTTTGGATGTTGTAGAAGCCTTGTCACACTCCTGTCATAGTCTTGAATAGCTTGTGTGAGCTTTTCCATGAGTTCCTGCAGAGACTTTTCCTTCTGTGGTAGAGCAGGAAGAAAGGTAGGTAACAATCTTCTATCCTTAATTCTATACCGACTACAGGCAGCCATTGATGTAACCTTTTCTACACCTGCTATATGTAGTTGATTTGCACTCAATCTGTTGTTTAATGCTTCAATGAAACACACTATATAATATCATCAAGCTTTAATGCCTTTAAAATTTGTCCTTCCTGTAATTTGTCTTGTTTTCCTCCATAATAAACAAACCCGATGCCAAAAGTTCAAGCGGTTGAATTAAGTTCGTCCTCTTCTCCACGTCGTAGTCCAAGCTCCCACAATTTTTCTTTTGAATTTTGTCTTTTCTGAAAACTCACTTGTCTCTATCAGCTTTGATTTTTTACCATCTGATGAGAATTATCGGCCTCTTAAAGAAAATCACAATTCCCTCCAGGTGGCGGTAAAGATTAAAAAATTCAATATCGTTTTTGCTAAAAACATCCCTCTGATGCCTTGACTAAAGACAACTATTGCAATTGAATATTATATTCAATTTCCTATCAACTCTTATCTTCTTGTGCACTTATGAAGCTTGATAAAGCCACAATCTTTAATCTTGTTGATGCCTTGTCATTTCTGGAGAAGTGGCTGGCTTCAAAAACACAATTTAACTCCATACGAATAACATAAACCCCTAATCGATTCCTTCAAATCTGAGAATGGTTTACAATTATACGGTTCATTCTTTCAAATCAGAGATATCTGAAAGTCGTTTGCAATTGTATTCTTCACTAAAAATGATCAATCCCAGTTTCCAATCGTAGAAACCTTCCCTTGATATTTACATCATAAAAACTCTTTTGAAAAAAAATTCAAACCCTAGAAATCTGAATATTAATTTTCTAAATATGATTATCTCTGCAATTTTTGAAAATAAAATAAAATAAAATTCCCAACACAGGATGGTAGGAAACCACTCTGATACCACTGTAAGAGACCTGCTTGTCTCTACTTCTAATTTTTATGCTGAATGATGTGGGTTTGTAATTTTTTGTATTTTCTCACAGATTGCCAGACAAGAAATCAAATTCAAGAAATGTAAACATAAACCCTACTGTAGCAATGAAATTAATTTATTGATTTCCTTTCAAAGCTTTTACAAATATGTGCATACCTAGAAATAAATCTCTTGTAGATCTGAAGCAATAAATCTAATGAAGCACAAACTTGACTTCTGGATGAAGCCAATAATGAACACCTTTAGCTGATATTTCACAACCTCAAAATGCTGATACAATGGAGAGTTTTCGTTCTCCAAAGCTGATATACTGGCAGAAACCCTCGGGCTCCCTTCCCCAAACACCAATGAGAAATTATCAAACAAATATCAAATAATCAATTATGGATGTCTCCAAATGAGCCCCTTAAGATTCTTTTATACTTTTCCTGGAGGAGCTCATACACTTTTCTCACCAATGTGGGATAAAAGATAATAGGCCGATCCCCTCCAATTTTCCTTTTAAATCATTTTAAAATAATATAATGTTTGCACTTTGGAATATTAAAATATGTCCTTGAAATTGGCGCCCAAGTAATTAATTGAAATGGCCCCCTTTTAATGATGAATGTACCCTCAAGTCATAAAGTGCAAATATAATGTTATAATATAATATTAAAATATTAATTATTATTAAAGTCACCTTTAATAATAATTAAATGTTATAACTTAGGAAAAAATCCTTATTTCACCAACTCAACTAAATTTGGGAATCGACATTTCCAACATGTGAACTTCAGGTGCCCTACTATAAATAGAATTGCTTGTCAGCTGACTTACTATAAATAGTACGTATATAAAACTGAATCAACTGAAGGCTAAGCTTGAACCCACACGAGACGCTAAAGGAGAGATTCCTCTGATCACCGCCAAAAGAGACCCTCTAACCAGACATATTAGCCTATGAGGGCCAAGAATAGGCTAAAACCACTGAACTCTGATGCTCGCAAAATTGGGGATTTTTTGTATTTTCTCAAAGATTGTCGAGCAAGAAATAAAATTCTAGAAATTTAAATATAAACCCTTTTGCAGTAATGAAATAAATTTATTGATTTCCTTTCAAAGCTTTTACAAATATATGCATACTCGGAAACAATCTCTCCTGTAAATCTGATGAAGAACAATGTTGACTCCTGGATGAAGCCAATCAATTAAGCATCTTCAACTGATAGTTTGACAACGTTAGAATGTTGATACAATGGAGAGTTTTCATTCTCCAAAGCCAATACACTTGCAGAAACCCTAGGGCTCCTTTCCCCAAATGCCAAAGAGAAAATCTTCAAACAAATATCAAATCTGGATGTCTCCAAATGAGCCCCTTAAGATTCTTTTATACTTTTCTTGGAGGAGCTCATACACTTTTCTCACCAATGTGGGATAAAAGATAATAGGCCGATCCCCTCCAATTTTCCTTTTAAATTATTTTAAAATAATATAATGTTTGCACTTTGGAATATTAAAATATGTCCTTGAAATTGGCACCCAAGTAATTAATTAAAATGGCCCCCCTTTTAATGATGAATGGACCCTCGAGTCATAAAGTGCAAATATAATGTTATAATATAATATTAAAATATTAATTATTATTAAAGTCATCTTTAATAATAATTAAATGTTATAACTTAGGAAAAACTCCTTATTTCACCAACTCAACTAAATTTGGGAATCGACATTGCCAACATGTGAACTTCAAGTGCCCTGCTATAAATAGAATTGCTTGTTGGCTGACTTACTATAAATAGTAAGTATATAAAACTGAATCAACTGAAGGCTAAGCTTGAACCCACACGAGACGCTGAAGGAGAGATTCCTCTGATCACCGCCAAAAGAGACCCTCTAACCAGACATATTAGCCTACAAGGTCTAGGAATATGCTAAAACCACTGAACTCTGATGCTCGCAAAATTGGGGACATTACATTATAGCCTTGGAAACTAATGAGATGTCATCAAGTCTCATACTTTAGTCAATTAATGTCTTGTCAAACTAGGTAGTATCCAAGAATATATACAAGAGAAATTTAGACATCATATTTGAATGTGTAGTTTTAATCTAGGAAACAAAGATTACTTAAGTTGAAGTAAACACTAAATAGAAAAACATTTAAGATTCTAATATGTGGAAACATTTGTAATGTAATCTATAGAAAAATGTTTAAAAATTGTTGTAATGAAACAAAAAAATTAACTACTAAGTTGTTGAAAATAAAATATTTTAAAACTAATCTATTATCTTTTCAAAAATTTCAAATAATCCAACTTCCTAAGTTTAAACTATGTGCTCCTTTTCCTTTCTACAAAATGTAAGAATTTCACATCACATAGACATGCAAAAGAACTTAAAAAACATCACATACTTTTATATCTATTGAATGCAAAATTTTCATAGCACATAAATATATAGAAGACCATAACAATAAACATAGACAACATATAAAAACTTAAGCTATATGTACAAATTATATAGACACAATTATTGAGACATAATATACTAAATAAAAAAACTACTTATATCTACAACATTGTTCGAATTCCTTAGTTGAGTGGCCAAATCATTAGAGAACAAAATTATTCAACCTATAGAGTCATTAAAAAATCACAATGTTTTTTTTTAAATAGGAAATAACAACCATATGCAACTAAACAAAGTGATTCTATATTGATTCATGTATCAAGAGTTCTTTATTGGATTGTTTTGATGAAAAAAGGATCCTAGGTCTAATACATAGAACACTAGGATCATTTCCTTTTTCAAAAGAACATTAGAATGCAAATCAAGGTATTTATATTGACTTTCAACCTTGAAGGTGAGCCTATCAGACCTGGATCTGCATCTTTTAGAGCCTAGGAAATGAATTAGAATTGAATTGCTTATATTAACCTAATTAAACTATATTCCCTAATCTAAAAATGCAAGACTTCAAAAAATGAGAAGCTATAATAGAAATTTTGACACCAAATATGGGCTGAGAAGGACATTATGCACCTGTGATATAAATTTCAGCTATATTTTTTAGGACGTTTCCTCTAGGGGCACCATTGTCCTTATAGGTATTTTCAAATTTGTTTTCGTAGTCCTCAAGTGTCAGATTTGAGCTTCTGATTCCCATCTACAAAGTTGTCAAATATTTTTGTAGGTGAGTTTATGTGAGTTGTCAAGGTGTAGGGTTTTGAATGCAACAATGAATAATTGACCTTCAAAATTCTTTAATCCTCTTCAAACCTAAAAATTACACATTCAAAGAGAGGGAAAATGTTGGGCCATTTAGGGGCTTTCCTCAGTCAAACCTCGTGTAAGTTTTTCCACTTCCACAATGTCAATGTCAATGATAAATGGATAAACAAAAGGAAGGAATGATGAAATCACAAAGTGTTGCAACTCACCACCCTTCAATGGCTTCCTTGAAGGATTGAATTCATACACATCACCTCAAGGTATTGGATCTTGCTTGCTTGATTTGCTTGGATGCTTAAATTATTTGGAGACCTACAACAAAGGTTAGCCTTCATAGAACGATGATAACATGAACACACATGAACTTACATACACTTTGAAATGATGCTTGAATCTTGAATTGTTATAATAAAACACTAATGGTTGCTCTTGACTTGTTGAATAATGCTCTTGATAATTGCTTGATAATAAATTCTCCTTAATTCCTTCTAGATCTCTCTTATTAATGTCCAAATGATGCAATAACTAGGTATTCATATGTTATTATTCTAATTTCCTAAAAATTAAGTCTCGATGGCTGACTTTATATATTTGAATTTTAAATAATAAAATGATGACACTGACATATTTAAATTTGGAGACAAAATAGGGGGACATAGGCACTAGTGTCCTTGCCCTATTTTGGGGAGTTTAAAGAGTTGAGGGAGAGTATTAAATGAGATAATTTGTTTTATGCTTGCAAATTGTTGGAAAGTGTTTTAAATTGGGCCAAATAATGCATAATTTAGGAAATTAAGAGCTTAATTAGGTTCAATAACTTAAAGGGGAGAAAAACATAGTGTGAAATTTTCAAGGGTGACAATTTATGGTGCTAAATGAACACTGATATTCATACAAACACACACACATATATAATCGAATACCTAAACTATAGAATCATGGGTAACATGCACCAATATTGTTGAAATTCTATTACATAAATCCATCAATGTAGTCTTAGTTGCATTAAACAAAGTATTTTATCTTGATGAAATCATCATTGAATAGGAGATTTCTATCTTAATTTCCCTTCAGAGGATCAACATTCACATTGTATCTCTTTATGACTTTCTGTAGGAAAGGGGATAGCTTCCTCTAGAACTCTTCATCTAGTAACTTTATTTTGTGATAATTCTATAGTTGACGTGGAAATTTTGAACCTTCCAAATATGTGAAATTTTGGAGCTTCCAAAGATGTAACATAATATTCATATTCTGGAGAATCCATATTTCTTGAGAATTATCTAATCCCCTATTTTCATAGAAACACACATTTATACCATAATCATCAACATTAAAAATCCTTTTTTAACATAGACAAGATAACAAGCATTCATATATTATTTTCAATCAAGATTGCAGATAATTTACTTTGTAATCATATTGATTCTAACATGGAAAATGTTATAGATGGTCAAAAAGGGAAACTTTATCCTAATAATAAGGTCAATGTTTACACCTCATCACTCCCACAAACCTAAGATTAAGTAGGTGCTCTTGCTTATTCCTTTTTCTACTACTACTACTACTACTACCTATTTTCTTCTCTCCTATTGCAGTATTTCTATTTTTTTGGTTGTTGTCATAAATCACATGGGTTGAAGGATCTATTTCCCCAAGGTTAAGCATGGAGCATCTAGCACTCTCCACATTTTCTTTCCATATTTCAAATCCCATTCAAATTGATCACAACTAAAATATAGTGGGATGATTAGTTGGAGAAGAATGTGAGGTCCAAATTTTATTCCTATCCATTTTCCCTATATTTATCCATTAACTCTACAACTAACTTGGCCCTTTAGAAGGACAACATGATGTTCCCTAGAGATACTTTTTCTCTCCTTAGTTTCATGTGTAAGGATTTATATCTTTCATCACAAGCACAAAAGCTTCTTTTAGGAGATAAATAATGACATTTGAAAGTGTTTCATAGCATAATTTCATGCTATTGATGTAATTTTGCAATCATGGAATGATATTGGAGTGTCCTTTCAAACTGCCTCTAGAAGGCTTATTCTTTATGATGTTGATGCCTCATCAAGAATCCAATTATCTACCTTATAGTATTCTTTTGTCCTTTGTTGCTAGGCTACTTGATTTTTCATTGTAAAAATGAATGATCTTATTTTTACTTTTCTCACAAAATTATTAATGAATAAGTTAGTATACTCCAAAGCCAATAAATTATGTGTGAAGAATTCACATAGTAAATTTTATTTATCTAGAGCTACATTTTTGAATGCCTCCAAAAATTCTTTGTCATCTCAATCATGAGGCAAGTTGCAAGAAATTATTAATAGCTTCCATATAAATATTTTTCATTCTAGAACATACTATTGAAGGGAACACAATCTACTGAGAGGGGGAGGGGGGTGAATCAGTAGATCAAATCTATTTAAAATTCATAACTTTAACACATATATTTGAATATGAAACTTGAATCTTCACTACTACTAATCAAGCACTTATTATGAGCACACACATCCACACAAGAGAAAACTAGATATATGTGGAAACCCAAGATGGAAAAAACCATGGCAAGAATGGCTTCTTAGATCTATTTTCCAAATCTAGCTCCACAATGCAGGAATATTACAAGTGAATTTTACAATGTGAAGTAGGAACCAACCTATTGAAGATACCAATTCCCAAATGTATTTGTAGGCACCAACCTACAAGAGACACCAATCTCCAATACAATGATCTGAGCACCAAATCTATGAGTAGAACACCAGTCCTGTGAAAATTACAAAGACAAAGCTTACTGATAGATCAAGGGTTGGATTGAGATAATCACAATCTCAATGCCCTGGGTCTCTAATAGATAGCCCCTTGGTGTTTCACTCCACCACTCAACCTATAGGTCCTAAAGGTTATTAGGCACCCCTGGTCACTTGCCAACCCTGCTATCAATTCCAGTTTGCTGCTGCTAAATAGTTCTTGGTGCTTATTTTCCAGTTTGCTGCCACCAATGAGTTCTTGGTGCTTTTCCTCATACACTCAATCTAGCCCTTAGTTCTTATAAAGACTAGTAAACCTCTAACGTCTTCCAACTTGCATACAAGGGTGTGCATGGGTTTTCAAGGCCTTAAAAAAGTCAAGGGAAGGTTCTTGCACAAGCACAAAACTCCATTCTTCCATCGCTTTCATCATGCCCTAGGTTAGGGTTTTAGGAGGGCTACTAGGATTAGGCCTCCTCACACAAGAAAAACACTTATCACTCCTCTCCTTCACCTTATCAGGCAAAAATTACTTCAGTCACCCTTGCTCAAACTTGGAGCACTAACAGATTTTCAGGGTCTTGGACTGTTTTCTATCCGTACATGTGTTGTACCCTGTTCTTGCAAGAACTAGGGCTTTCCTTAATCTTTTTCTTGGATTGCTTTTAGTTTATAGCCTCCAGATGATAAATCAAAAGTTCTGCACTCGTTCCATCCTTGGTGAAGACTCTTGCAACCACTTCACACTCTGCTTTGTCAGTCATTTTACACCCCTGCCACGTTTGGTCAGTGCAAAGAATGTCTTTTCCCAACCGGGCACCTTTGGTCTCGCCTAGGAAAAGACCTTAAGCTTGCTCTTAGACTTCCTAATGCTTCCTACCCCTAAACTATGTATAGTTAGGGAGCTTGGCCACATTCCCAATGAGTCCATGCTTGTTGACTTAGGAAGAATGCGGCCTAAGACTCCATTACTACCAGATTACAGTCAAAAACACCAAATCAAGAAACACTAAATATGTAAAGAATGGAAAAAGTGATGAACAAACTATTTATTTAGCCACAAAACCAATTCAAAGACTCCTCTACAAGCTAGAATAAACCAATAAAATATATTTCTCAGTCCATATAGCAGCTGTCACGCGGCCAAGAACAGGTAATCAGATTTTTTTCACAACAAAATCACTGCTTTTTCTCGTTCACATGAAAACTGCTAATGTCAAAAACATCCAACCTTTTTCAAAGGTCGAGAATGAGCTTTTTACAACGCCAGGAATCAGTTAGGTTATTTCCCCGAGCCCAAGAATGGCAAAAACTATGCTGTTTGAAAACACAGTGTGTTTTCCAACTCTTGCAAAAACTTAGGAAATAACCACAAAAGAATTCCCATTTATTCAATTTCTAACCTAAGCACCAAAAAGGTCCTCAACACATCCTAAATGGTATTTGAGACCTTACACAACAAAATGAAATAAATTTTTAAAACAAGACTTCAAAAAGTGCTTGCACCTTGGCACCTTGGCAGGTGCTCCTACACCACTTACATACCTACAATATTGATTACATAGCTTGCAAAAAGTTTGAACTTGATTGAAACACACTACTACACTTCTTAATATCTTCTTATACTAGCATATTGTAAAAACATGCTCACACAATTGTTTTCTTGTATAAAACTCTCTGCCTTCTTCTTCAATTATAATTCACATTGTGCATCCCTGCAACATATGGTTATATACAAGATATCACATAAAATATTACTCTATGTTAGCTAGGGCTTTCCAAATAACCAAGATGACATAAGGTGGATCTAAGTTCAAATTTCATGAAACATGTAACAGGTCGGTCCTAAATTAAATTTTTTGTCGCCAAAAGAACATGATACCATGCACTTCCATAGGAATCTTAACCAGGTCCTATCTTAGCACCACACACTAATTTTGAAATTTTCATTCTACTAGCCATTACCAAATAGTTCACAAACACCAAATGGTTGACAGACAAGCACAATGAGACTTACGCCATTTCAAATTTCTTGCATGTTGAACATATCCTCCAAAAACTCTGGAATATGATAAAACATGTGTAGAAATACTCTCTATTCAAACCACAGAGCCAAACATGCCTACTAAACATAATTTTATTGTCAGAGAAATTTCTCTGCCCTCAAACATTCTAGTATAAACTTTTGGATCACATCTGATACTATGAATAGATGTATGATAGTATAGACAATACCTCAACTTATTTTATCAATATAGCTAACAATATATACTTCTACAACTCAAAATGATATGACAATACAATTACCAACATAGATATGTATGATAGTAAAACTTCATATTGTTCTCCTAAAAATATAGTGCCACCTCTATTCATATCTCCTTTGACATCAATGATACCCTTTGTTCAACAATCTCCCCATTTTTCATTGATGGTAAACAACAAAATGTCGGCCACACATGAAGATAAATCTTATTTTGAGTTCCATTTCTCCCCATTAGAGGATATAGCATATTGAGTTCCACTTCTCCCCCTTTGACATGTCAATGAAAAAAGGTCAACACTTCCCCTTTGAATTTTTGGTTACTTTGCACAATCCAAAATCTTGTTTCCTAGATAGACTTCCCCTAAGTCCATACCATACTACTTCTATTTTTTTTTTGCAAGAGCACCAAGCCTTCTTATAGCAGGGAGATCATGTTCCCCCTAAGCTTGTAATTCCTCTTGATTCAAGAGGGAGAAACTCAAAAGTCTCCTTAGGAAGCGGTTTAGTGAAAATATATGCCACCTTCTCCTTGGTTCAACATAATCCAACTTCACCTACTTTTCTGTAACGTTTTCCCTTAGAAAGTGATAACTGATACTTGATTGTAATATGCTTTGTCCTTGAATGAATTACTAGTTTCTTTGAGATGTTTATGGCGCTAGTATTATCACACAAAATAGAAATAGGTTCATCAAATTTAATCTTCATCTCCTTCAAGTTCTATTTCATATGTAGTACCTGAGTGCAACATAAAGTTGTTGCAATGTACTATTCTTATGCTATAGATAAGGAAATCAAATCTTGTTTCTTGATCAACCATGATACAAGACTATTACCAAGAAAGAAATCTCCACTGCTTGTACTCTTCCAATTATCTATGCTTCCTGTCCAATCTACATCTGTGAATGCAGTCAAAGTGAATTTTTTTACTCTTAGGGTACCACAAACCAAAATTCATTATAGCCTTCAGATATTTGAATATTCTCTTTACTACTTTGACATGTGTTTCCTTTAGTGTTTCTTGAAATATATCTACCATTCCAATTGTCTGCATTATGTCTAGTCTAGATGTAGTCACATTCAAATAAACTGCCAATCATGGACCTATACAAGGTTTGGTCTATCGGAGTCAACTCATCATCTTTACTTAGCTTACATACAATAACCATTGGTGTATATACCTGTTTACATTCTTCTATATTGAAATTATTCAACATCTCCTATATATATTTTTTTTGAGAAATAAATATGCCTTTATTTGACTAAGCAATTCGTAAACCAAGAAAGAAAGATAATTCTCCAAGCATTGTCATTTCAAATTCACTCTACATTGTATTCCATAAATCATTGCACATGTCATCACTGCTTCCACTAAAGATAATGTCATCAACATAGGCAACAATAATCAATAACTTGTCACCTTTTGTTTTGATATATTGGTTGCTATCTGGACTACCTCTGTGGAACCGCTGTTGTTGCAAATACTTGTCTAGCTTGGGATACCAAGCTCTAGGAGTCTGTTTATGCCCATACAAACCCTTTTTTAATCTGAATGCAAAATCCAAATTATTTGAGCATTGAAAGCCTTCAGGTTGATCAATGTAAACTTCCTCTTCTAATTGACCATTCAAGAATGCAAACTTCACATCCATCTGATACGCCTTGAAATTTTTGAATGCTAAAAGAGCCAAAAAAAATTTGTTTACGTCCAGTCTTGCTATAGGAGAAAATGTCTCTTCAAATTTAATTCCTTCAACTTGAGCATATCCCTTACACACAAGTCTGGCCTTGTTTCAAATCACTTCTCCATCTTCATTCAGTTCGTTTCTAAAAACCCACTTAGTACCTGTTATGTGACTTTTTCCCCAAGAGAAGAGAAAGTTATGAAATAATCCTTGGAAAAATTAGAAAGGGAGATAGAAAATAAAAGGATATTATGATCCTTTGCTTAAAAGAGATATTAATAAAGAATATGTATAAATACCTTTTAAAAAAGGGGAAAAATAATTATTTATTTAAATAATTATTAGAGGCAACCTTTGTGAAAGGGTGTGATGGTTTGGAAACCACTCCTTAAGACTTATATAAAGCATTTGTGTGAGACGTGGAAAACATTCAAGCATGGAGAACATTCAAGCAAGAAGAACATTCAAGGAAGAAGGAAGTGGTTGGTGAGCTATGGACAGGACAAAGAAGGGGGCACACCTTATGTGTGTGTCCAACTTGGGGTATAGAGGTGCACTCAGGATGGTTTTGGCCAGGGCATGGTTATTGTACAGGTGTTGAGCATTGTTCCAGTGGAACCAACACTCATGTAGAGCGGTGAAGTCCACTTATCTCTCCCAGACTGCTACATAGAAAGAGCCAATACCACTGACATCTTCCTAGAGTGAGAGTGACTTTTTAGATAAGTATTAAAAGGTCATTGATTCTAAATTATATTGAGAATATATATATATATATATGATTTTGGTGTTAACGTATATGAATTATATGGATGTGTATTCAATTTATCATGCCAACTATCTATTTTGGAGTTTCTTAATAAACTATCACATATTATCTTTTGCATTGGTTATTCACATCCATTTTAATAATATTGTAGCATTTAAATTATCTTTATTCTAATATTTAATCCACTAAATCTGCTGCTAACACTTAAATAATTTTGGAGAAAAGTGACATTACATTTGGTACCAAAGCCTAATGATTGGGCTTTCCTATCTTTCATATTAACCAATCTTTAAAATACCCCTTGCACATACCTATTAATATACATTTGTCATTATTTTTGAGTCATAAGACTTAATTCTGTAAGACCTAACTTATGACTTTTACCATACATGAATTTTGTTTTATCTATTGTTCATTGATATTATTGAAAATCTTAAATCATTTATTATTCATGTTCATATTACTTTGAGAACTTCCTATTTATACATAAACTCAACTTAAAATATCCTACCGATAACTTATTAATAAAATTCTATATATATTTAAATCAATTATTGATCTATAAAACTATAAATCTTTTTTATAATAAATTATTAATACTTAATATATATGGGGGTATAAATAAATATGCATCTTTTAAACTAATTCTAAATTTAAACCCTCACTATCTTTAAATATCTTGTTTTGGATGTATATATATAGGCTCTAGGAAAATTCACCATCAACAATTCACCATGGGAAATACCGCCACTAGCATCACCGCCACATAAAATTAATCGCCAAAAATTCATGCAATTAATTTTTCGTGCGATGAATTGTCATGGGGGTGAATTTTCCCTCGGTGAATTGCTGGTGGTGAATTTGTATACCATATATATATATATATAATTATATATAATTAGAGACTACTCCCTATTCAGAATTCTATCATACATATTCTATGATCATTGTTGTCATGCAATAGACTACTATGAACTATGAAACATTCACAAAGTTTTGTATCCAAAGATTCGTATGAGAGTATATAGAATAATGAACCCTTGTTGAAAAGGAATGATTGTAAAAGTAGAAACCTTTCATGCCAATGATGGTGTCTCTTAAACATGAAATCCTATTCACGTATGCCACATGCACTATAAAGAAATATTCCATGACATTGAATTGGAGTAGTATTGGGATGGGTGACCTCTCGGGAAGGCCCAATGCTTCACCCCTGTGAGCATCACCTAGATGCAATGAGTGCTAAGTGGACTATTCATTATCATGAGAGATGGGTTATTGTGAACCACTACTCATGAAACATGGGTTAATGCGTTTGACTTGAAAGATGGGTTATTGTGAACCACTACGCATGAAACATAAGTCAATGAGTTTGACTTGAAAAACTACACGATTGAATCTTGATAACAATATCAAAATTAATTAACATAATTGAAGATAATTGGACATTAGACGAATACAGTACCAACATCAACACAATGAATCCTTCCAGTTTGATCTTAGAATGACAATACTTAAGGGATTATTGTCAATGGATAGCCATTCATGGTATTATAGGAAAGTTTTAACTCTAGACTAGTCTGTGACCTAGGTTGGTTGGTGCATACCAAAAAATATGGAATGTGCTGATAAGTCACGTTTGATTCTCTATCCAATGTAAACCAAAGTGTTTCTATCTATAACATCCGATAAAAATACTTCCATTATGCGTTGATGGATGTCTATACCTTGATTTCACTTTATCGTAGAGAGGCAGGAAAATATCTTGTAATAGAAGTAACAACATGTTGGAATTTAAATATTGGGAAAAAATGATCCGCAGTACACATCAACACACACAAAAACCTTTCCAACATGAATTCAGCTGACATTCTTCAGATTCCATGGTTATCTGTAAATTACTCAACACACTCTCACATGTTAATTGCCCATTCGGATGAGTCAAAGATTACAGTGGAATGTCGTAAAACGCATGGCATTTTTTTTATTGATTCGGGCCCAGCTACTGTCATATTTATTTTCAATGTCAGGATGTTCTTGTTTGGTAAAAAATGAATAAAAAAATAATGGCGATATGAATGAATGAATGATTTTAATTACGTCTATCAGACCAGTCAGAATATGAATGAATGAATGATTTTAATTACATCCATCAAACCAATCAGTTTATGGGACCCACGAAATGAAACCAAAAACCGCCTTTACCAGATAATAAGTGCAGAGGTCCTACCGGCCAAGGAGAATTGAAAGCTCACCTTGCCACCTGTCAAAACTTAGCAAATTCCAGTTTCAATAATTCCACCTTTCCCACCTTTGATTTTTAGAAAAATATTGATTCCAAACTTTATTTCTTTGCTCTAAATGCGCCATACATTTTCGTGCAAAGACATCAAGAACAATGATAGATATAATATTGGTATAGGTTGGCTTTCCACCCACACATCTGCATTCACCCAAATTTTTCCAAACCCATTTTGTGCAATCATGGCAATACAATTTTCCAGAATTACATATTACACAAACATATATGGTGTATAACCCTCCTAGTCCATGGCGACTTTATCTTCTTCGTATAAACTCAAAGCCAATGTCTTTTGCGTTGATGGAGGTTGTAAAGTAGGGACTTCTCTTCATCCTTCTTCTAGATCCATTAATACCAAAGTCTCTTTCCAATATTTTCTTAAGCATATGGATGGTCATTTATTGCAAGTTTATCCATGCTACGTCATAAATTCATCCTTTTTGTTATAGTGATATTTCCATTTATAGTTTAGTTATAAGAGGGAATACTATCCAATTTTAGCATGAATATGGCCTTAGATTGAATTTGAGTCTCACATGTTACTTAATGCACTACAAAAGGAGTTTTTCTCATATAATCACAACACTCATGAAAAATTACCTCCTCATTAGAGTCCATGGATTCAATTGTTTTCATTAGGAACAAGTAAAATTGTTGAGTCTAGCTCTAAGTAAGATGTATTTCCCATAACAGACTCAAGTGAATCAAATCTTGTCAAATGGATAAAGCATTATGGGTTTTTGTTGTGCCTATGAACCAAATGAAAAGGAATGAACGAATCTAGTGATAATATAATAACTTAATTGCATATCCTTGATTTTCCTCTTCATGTGACACCTCAAAAGCCTCCTCATCCCTGATGTGATTCCCATTGTTGATTTAGGATTTTGATAGAATATTCAACAATAAATTCAAATGATCATGGTGACTACAAATATTACACATGATAGTGGTCGATATTAAAGGTAATTTGAATTAACTATCTTGATTTGATAGGGTTTTAAGGATTAAAATTCTCCAACAAAGAATTATGTTACCTTTGAAGTTGATATGGTATTATGACTGGCCAAATCAATAATATGTTACACTCTAAAGACAATACCTCCTACACCAATTTTTTGGGGTTCTTCAAATATTTCCAACAAAAAATATGACAAAGATAGAATATCTTAAACAATAGTGAGGAAATATGTAGACCAAGTGACTTCTATTATCGATAAGGATGATGTCTTTATATAAGTAGTTAAATTGAGGATTTTATGGTTATATCCTCTACCATATGAAGTAGAAAATGACAATATAGAAGCAAACATACACACACTTTTATCCCTTCTAAGTGATCTAAAGTGGAGAGGTTTGACATGTATAAAGAATTCATGGAAAAATAACACAAAGAAATAGCCATAGAACATCTAAAAAACAATAAAGAGAAGCTACATAAAAACTAGGGATTTTAGTTAGACCCTACCTCACCAAAAGTAATGGAAATATCTTATTCTCCCACCAGAAGAAGGTGGACCATCACAAGTATGCTACTTTGGACACCACAAGTTGAAATCCCTTAGATTTGAAATTAGAGATTCTTAGAAACAAAATATTAAGCAAAAAAACAGTTAGAAAAGCACTCCCCACCAACTACTACAAGAAGAAAATGACCAACCCAATTTTTATCATCACAAAATCAAGAAAAATAATCCAAGTCTAAGCAACAAAGATTCTACTACAAATGAGTAGTGAGAAAAAGAAAGGTGAAACATCTCAACTAAAGAAGTAGAAAGATTAAAGGAAGTACAAACATATGCAAACGACAAAGGGTACAGAAAAAGATGTAATACATTAGACTTGAAGAAAAGATCTAGGTACAAAACAACCACAAAAATCAATGGGATCTCCAAAGGAAGAAATCACTATGAAAAACAAAAAAAAGAGGGAAAACAAAGGGAAAAAAAGAAAATAAAGGAAATAATTGTTGCCATGAAACTATCTAGGTCATTAATCATCCCAAGCATCCTCCTTACAATTGCATAAATGTATCCTTTGGTAGGAGCATAAAGTTAATGGATAATTGAAAATAATATGTTGGATTTTATTTCAAATAATCCTTGTACCTTGGAATAAATAATTAAAGATTTCTAAGAGGAATTAGCCACAACTTAGGTAGAAAAAAGTAGTAAGAATATATGAACAAATAAGGAAATGATAACAAGATAAAATTATGGTAAAATCATCACTAGAAAACAATGAGAGATTGAAACAATTACAATAGCAAGAACTAAGATCAAAACATTGAGTGGACACAGTTTTATCCCTGTTGGCAATACAAGGGAAGACAACTAAGAGGGGGGGGGGGTGAATCAATTGTCACAAAAATTCAAAAATTATTCAACTTATTAACCTTATTCTCTGATCTGATTATTAACCATGAAAACATTAATCATCAACACATTAGAAACACACATAACACCAAGATTTTTTTATGTGGAAACCCTGTTAGGGGAAAAACCATAGTGGCCCCAGGTCAGTCCACAAGATTATACCTTGTTAAAAGTATAATGAAAATGAAATATGGGGAATGCACATGCATTCAAGCACACTGCCTAGAGCTCACTGCTCAATTACAAAGGAAGACACACTATCTTACAAAGAGATTCATATTAAATCCATCCATATTTTGAACTGAGAAAATAGCATCTGCTAATGCCTGATTACAGTTCCAATTAAGCACATGAACACTTCTTCACTCTTCTTCACTCTTCTTCACACTTCTTCATAATTCTTCACTCTTCTTCACACTTCTTCACACTCTACTTTGCCTTCAAATGATTTAGAACATTATTCATGCACACACACAAAAGCACACCTTTTTCACACTTAAATTCAAATAAACAATCGCTCTTATATATCCGCAACATGAAATTTCATCGCTACAAGTCGGCCACAAAGAAATAATAAAATGAATATAAATTGTTGGCCCAAAACATTAAAGATTATCACTGCAAATCAACCAAGGTTGACCACAACTTAGTGAGGACCCAAATCAACATCTCAAGCATGGAGACACTTCAATTAATTTCTCCTCGAAGATCCACAACATGCTACAAACACTATGTCGACCAAGAACAAGAAAAACATGAACACGCAAGAGAAAATCGCCAGCCACAATCACAACAATGAATGCAGACGTGCAACAAAGATAGAGCACAATCTAGAAACATCCACAAGCATCACGAATCACAAGAGAAGCATTTGCAACAACTAAACTAATTGAAATAGCATCATCTTCAACCAGGAACACCAATTGAAGAAACAAAAAAACTGTCTAAATGGAAATCTTCATAACTCAATCAAATCTTCATGCAGATCTCTGAAACTCGACGTGGATAAACTAGATACACTCAGCAACAAACCCTTTAGTCCACAACCTCTTATCAACAATGTACAAAAATAACCACCATACTAAACTTCACTTCACCACTAACAACTTGGAACTCATTTATTACAATTTTCTCAATATCCTCGACATATACAACTTCAAATACATTTATGCTAATAGTGTTGACATCAATGACAACCAAATATCATCAACACAACCAAAAAATCCAACAATCTCCCCCTTTGACATTGATGGCAACACATGATGTGAAAAACACCATCAATGCAAAAAACTCCTACTTAGGTTTTGACTCACCTCCTCAACACTTTCACATAATATTTCTCCCCATAAGGCTCTTCTCCTCAGATAATCACCAGTTTTTCACATGACTCTTCTCCCCCTTTGACATCAATGAAAATTTTCTCCAAGCTTCGAACCACATATCTGAATTTCTGAACATCTAACTACTCCCCCTGAGTAGTAACCACCACAACATCAATCTGAGACAAGATATGACTATGAAATGCACAGACTGATGCAATGCAACGCATCCTTAGTTTTGATTAGGAGGGGTGATCACCCCTAACTTCCCTTTGAGATACTTGAAAGTATCCTTAGGCAATAGCTTGGTAAAGATGTCTGCAATCTGCTCCTTAGTAGGCACATACTCCAATTTGACTTCCTTTTCACTTACCTTCTCCCTCAAAAAGTGAAACTTGATAGATATATGCTTTATTTTTGAATGCAACACCGAATTCTTAGAAATGTTAATAGCACTTGAGTTATCACAGAATATAGCAATAGGCTCATCATATATAATTTTGATATCCTTCAACATCTGTTTCATCCATAGGACTTGAGTACAATTATTAGCAACAACAATGTTTTCAGCCTCTGCAGTAGACAAGGAAATGGCATTCTGCTTCTTGCTTAACCATGAAATTGGCTTCTTACCCAAGAAAAATGATCCACCACTAGTACTTTTTTTTGTCATTCACATCTCATGCCCAGTCAGCATCGGTAAAGGCACTCAAAGTAAGATCATCATCTTTAGGATACCGCAGGCCAAGATCAATAGTTCCCTTCAAGTATCTGAAAATTATCTTCACAATAGTCACATGAGATTCTTTCAGATTAGCTTGAAATATTGCAACAATACATACGACATTCATGATATCAGGCCTAGTTTGAGTTAAGTACAGCAATCCACCAATCATTGATCTGTATCTTGTCTGATTTGCTTTTGGAGAATCATCTTCTGTTGTCAACTTGCATCCAGTCACCATGGGTGTACCAACTGGCTTTGAATCTTCCATACCGAACTTCTTCAACAATTCCTTCACATACTTGGACTGAGATATAAAAATCCCTTTATCTAATTGATTAATTTGCAATCCCAAAAAGAATTTCATCTCACCAATTATAGACATCTCAAATTCATTCTACATCTCATTAGCAAACTTCATGCACAAAGCATCATCTCCTCAAAAAATAATATAATCAACAAAGACTTCAACAATCAAATCTCTATCACCATTCTTGAAATATAGATTACTATCAGTAATACCTTTTTTAAATCCAAGCTTCAACAAATACTCGCCCAATATTGCATACCATGCTCTAGGGGCTTGCTTGAGTCCATACAATGCTTTCTTCAACTGACACAACATATCTTCTTTATCAGTCAATTGGAATCCATCAGGTTGCTTGACATACACTTCTTCCAATTCACCATTTAGAAAAGCTGATTTTGCATCCATTTGATAAACTTTGTAGTTCTTGTGAGCAACATAGGCAAGAAATAATCTTATAGCTTCAATTCTAGCAACAGGGGCAAAGGTCTCTTCAAAATCAGTTCCTTCCATTTGTGAATATCCTTTACATACCAACCTTTCTTTGTTTCTAACCACTTCACCTTGCTCATTCAATTTGTTTCTAAAGATCCATTTGGTTTCAATGATATTCTTATCCTTAGGTCTAGGAACAAGAATCCATGTATCATTCTTTTTACTTTGTTTTAACTCTTCTTTCATTGATTCAATCCAATTCTCATCTTTACATGCTTCATTCACACTAGTAGGCTCAGTCTTTGAAATCAAGCAATACTCTTCTGCAATCTTTCTCCTAGTCTGGACACCTTTGTTCTTATCACCTATAATCTGATCTTCTGAATGATTCAATCTTGCATACCTCATAGTCTTCTTAGGATTTTCTTCAACTTCAGGCTCTTTTGATCTTTCTTCTCTTTCACCAATTTCTCCTTCTTCACTTTCTTGATTTACCAGATTGATTTGCACTTGATTTGTAGTATGAACTCACTTTCCTTTGTTTGTATTGTCATCCTGATCATCAGAGTTATATCCATAGGTTCTAGATAGTGTACCAAAGTCTTCATCAACCTTAACATTTTCACTTTCAAACATTTTCTTCAATCTTTTATTGTAACACTGATAGGCCTTACTTTTAGTAGCATAAACCAGAAAGATACCTTCATCACTCCTAGCATCAAACTTTCCTATATCTTCATCTCTCTTAATATAACATCTGCTTCCAAATATCTTGAAGTATTTAATAGTAGGATTTTGACCAGTCCATAGCTCAAAAGGGGTCTTACCACTATCACCTTTGATTTGTACCCGGTTGAGTGTGTACACAACAGTACTCACGGCTTCTCTCCAATAGATATGAGGAACATTTCCTTCCAACATCATAGTTCTAGCAACATCTTTAATTGTTTTTTTTCTTCCTTTCCACAACTCCATTTTGTTGAGGGATCTGAGGTGCAGATAATTGTCTCTTTATTCCATGTTCTTCACAAAAATTATTAAATTCACCAGAAGTGAATTCATCACCTCTATCTGATCTCAAACATTTAATCTTCAAACCTGTCTTTGTCTCAACCATAGCTTTAAAGATCTTGAACTTTTCCAGTGCTTCAAATTTCTCCCTTAAGAAAGTAACCCATACCATTCTAGAATAATCATCAATGAGTAACATGAAATACTTGTAACCTTGTAAACTTCTGACCTTAGAGGGACCGCACAGATCAATATGCACAAGCTCTAACAATTCATTTGAACAATGCTTTTTACTCTGAAATGAAATCCTAGTTTGCTTTCCCAATTGGCATTCCTTGCATATTGCATTGGTAGGTTTCACCAACTTAGGTAGATCTCTCACAACCTTAGTGGAACTTATCTTGAAAATATTATCAAAGTTAACATGACAACCTCCTATGCCATAACCAACTTTCATCAACTTGAGCAATCAAACAACTTTTACTAGCAGCACTCAAGTGAAAGATATTACCTTTTGTTTTTGTACTTGATGCAATTTCATTTCCGGAACTCAATATTCTACACTTTCCATCCTTGAACTGAAGATTGTATCCCTTATCAACCATTTGACCAACACTCAAAAGATTATGCTTCAAGCCTTCTACATACAAAACATCATCAATATTATGCTTACCATCAAGATAAATGCAACCTCTTCCATGGATCACACCAGCTGTATTATCACCAAATCTCATAACACCACCATCATACTTTTCCAAGCTCACAAACTTACTTTTGTCTCATGTCATATGATGTGAACATCCATTGTCAATTGTACCCATTCATCTTTTTCTTCAACTCGAGCAGCCAGGGCTTTCTCCGCATTTGTACAACCAACAGATTTAGTAGATACAAGATTATTTTCCTTGATAGCAATAAATACCCATTTATCATCACTTCTATTTCCTTTATCATATTCATCATTTGTCACGCCTTCATCAACAACATAGAAACACTTCTTCTGAAATCTAGGCTTGTTATGTCTTGGTTTAGTAGCTCTTTCCAGACACCTTGATGCAAAATGACCTATCTTATTGCAAGAAAAGCATTTAATAGGTAATTTTAATTCATACTTACCTTTCCTCTTGGTACTCTTTTGACAATAAGTGCTTCCAGCTCTTCTAGCTCTCTTTCTTCTTTTTCAATCTGTCTAATTTCATCCTCATACTTGAATGTCTTTCTAGATGAACTCTCACCTAAATCACATCTCTGTCTATCTCTTCCGGACGTAGTAGCCTTAAACGCAGATTCAACCTTAGGAAGGGCATCACCAAATTCGCTCAACTCAAAAGTAGTTAGCTTACCAACCAATGTATCTCTGGTTATGTTTGTTACAGTCCAGAGCTCTTCAATAACACTAGCTTTGACTTTGTAAGAATCAGGCACAGATCTAAGCACTTTAGCAACAATCTCATATTCATCTATCTTTCCACCAACACATCCAATACCACACACAAGCTCATTCACTCTTTGCATGAAAGTATTAATGTCCTCATCATCAACCATTCTCAACCTTTCATATTTCCCTTTCAAACTCTGCAAATTAACAATGTTCACATTAGCATCACCTTCATACAAGGTTTCCAAATTTTTCTAGATCTCATAAGCAGTTTTCAAATCCATAACATTTGTCATCTCAGAATCAGTCAAAGCACTCAACAAAGCTTCCTTAGCCCAGATATTATACTCAACATCTCTGATCTTAGCAGAAGTAGTAGGACCATTTTGTGGAATAATATACATATTACTTGTAATGCTCTAGTAGGGTTCACCAATGCATCTCATATGGCACTCCATTCGATTCTTCCACAAAGAATAATTTGTTCCATAAAATCTCAAACTATCCTTCTTGTAACTTTCCATCCTGGATCACCTTAAGCTATTAAACTTCTTCCAAGGAACCTGCTCTGATACCAATTGTTGGCAATACAAGGGCAAGCAACTAAGAGAGGGGGGTGAATCAGTTGTCACAAAAATTCAAAACTTATTCAACTTATTAACCTTATTCTCTAATTTGATTATTAACCATGAAAACATAAATCATCAACACATCAGAAACACACATAACACCAAGATTTTTTTACGTGGAAACCCTATTAGGGGAAAAACCACGGTGGAGGTCAGTCCACAAGATTATACCCTGTTATAAGTATAATGAAAATGAAATATGGGGAATGCACATGCATTCAGGAACACTGCCTAGAGCTCAATACTCAATTACAAAGGAAGACCCACTATCTTACAAAGAGATTCAGATTAAATCCATCCGAACTTTGAACTAAGAAAATAGCATCTGCTAATTCCTGATTACAGTTCCAATTAAGCACATAAGCACTTCTTCACTCTTCTTCACACTTCTTCACAATTCTTCACACTCTGCTTTTCCTTTGAATGATTTAGAACATTATTCGTGCACACACATAGAAGCACACCTTTTTCACACTTAAATTCGAATAAACAATTGCTCTTATATATCTGCAACATGAAATTTCATCACTACAAGTCGACTATAAAGAAATAATAAAATGAATATAAAATGTCGGCCCAAAACATTAAATATTATCAATGCAAATCAACCAAGGTCAGTCACAATTTAGTGAGGACCCAAATCAACATCTCCAGCATGAAGACACTTCAATTAATTTCTCCTCAAAGATCCACAACATGCTACAAACACTATGTCGACCAAGAACAAGAAAAACATGAACACGCAAGAGAAAATTGCCAACCGTGATCACAACGATCAATGCAGATGTGCAAAAAAGATAGAGCACGATCTAGAAACATCCACAAGCATCATGAATCACAAGAGAAGCATCCACAACAACTGAACTAACTAAAATAATATTATTTTCAATCATGAACACCAACTGAAGAAACAAAAAAACTGTCTGAATGGAAATCTTCATAACTCGATCAAATCTTCATGCGGATCTCTAAAAATTGACGTGGATAAACTAGATACACTCAACAACAAAAAATTTAGTCCACAACCTTTGATCAACAACACATAGAAATAACCACCATACTGAACTTCACTTCACCACTGACAACCTGGAACTCATTTATTACAATTTTCTCAATATCCCCAACATATACAGCTTCAAATACATTTATGCTAATAGTGTTGACATCAATGACAACCACATATCATCAACACAACCACAACATCCAACAATCCCAAGCAACTATAAAAATAGAAAAGGTTAAGAAAGAAATTGTAGATATTACACATCAAGTCTTCACTACATTGCTACAAGAATAAAAGGAAACACTACAATGAAAAATACACAAGAAAAATACAAATTATATGGCATAATAGTAGGATGATGCACAAACACAAGAAGAGTTAGCAAAACAAGAGACTCTCTCATTGAAGCAACCTTCAATATCCACTACTACCTCTGCATCATAAAATTCACATGAGGAGATTGTAGACACCTAAAAAATGTCTTGAGTATATCACACACATTGATTTCACTTATTAACATAATTTCTCTCATAATTCATGTAATTCTTCTATGTAATTAAATAATGTCCAATTATTTAGTTAAATTCACCTTTTTCTCCTATTAATTGAATAATTCATCATTTTCTCCCCTTTTTTTAAATAATGAAATTCTATTTAAATAAATGCTAATAATCCTCTTTGATTAAATAATTCCTAATTATTTAATTAAAGTTTCTAATTCCCCAACTTGCACAATTAAATGATTTTCTAAATTGTTTAATTAATAATATCCCTCCAATCATTCAAAGAATATTCTAACAGAATATTCCCTTTTCAAATTCAAATTTCTCCCTCCACATGGAAATATCTCCCACACGCTTCCTAAAATCAAGGGATTTGTTAATCTCTCAAGGATTATGAACTCTTGATTAAATTCTTGATCCATGCCTTCATGAATTATCAACCCTTGATCATTTTCTTGATCCATGTCTTCATCTCTAATTCAATTTCCTCCATTGATTGGAATTTCAAATCCTCACCATTTATTCAATCCAAAAATCTATTAATACTTCTCATTTTACATGAAATTCATTCACAATCATTGAGAGCATCCTTAGTATATTGGAATTCTCACTCACCATTTGAGCATTTGTGGATCACTCATCCGCCATTATCAACTAATTATCAAGATTTTGCATCAAACTCAATCATGGATTAGGAAATTTGAGCAATCCAACATCCACACCATCACTAAGTTGCATTCAATCACAATGATATTTGAGGTTTGCTGGTTATTTGTTTCAATTGTTTAGAATTTAGACTTCTTTCATGTTAATTGAATCATTTTAACCATGTTTACTAAATTTCATTGGAGTATTATCTTTAATTGATCAATTTCTTGTTTAATTCACTTTATTTCATTGTTATTTGATTAATTGAATCCATACACTCATATTTTTGGCACTCCCGATGGGACCCACGTCCATGGACTAATCAACTTTATTTAATTTTTGTTAATCATTGTAGGTTATAAAATTAGATCGACACCTTTGTTGGTGACAAGGCGACGCTTTTGCAAAGCTTGATGCCTTTGCATTATATTAATGCCTTTGTTTCCTAACATTTCCTGTTCTACTGTTGGTGACAAAGTGAGACATTTGTAGGATTGCAACGCCTTTGTAAAGTCCCGACACCTTTGTAGGAATATAGATCACCACCTCTATTTGATAGAGTGACACTTCTATTTGATAGAGCGACACCTTTGAAGGTATAACAATAAGATCATTTTTTAAGGTTTTATTTGATTTCAAACTGGTTTTTTTTATCTAACCCTAACAAACTAACATTTATTGTTTTCTATTTCTTGAGGCTAACTCTTTGCAAGAAGCTTGGAAGATCATTGGAGAAATGCAAATTGAAATGACTAACATTTGTCTTGCAAATTTTCAATTAGTCTAGATCTCACATTTAAGTTTTGTGCTCTAAAATGAACTCATTTTCCCTTGGTGCACTAAAATAAACAATACAACTTGAATATTTAGTTTTGGTGCTCTAAAATGAAGTCATTTTCCCTTAGTGCTCTAAAATGAACAAGAAAGTTTGAATACTTCAATTGGTGCAATAAAATTGAACAAACAACTTGCATTTTTTCTTTAGTGCAGTAAAAATAACCATGCATTTAAGTCCTTGGTGCTTTTAAAATGAACATGTGTGTGCTTTGTATTATGTGCTTGGTAGGTTAGAAGTACATATCATCTCTCCTCGTGCCTTGGGAAAACTTGGTGAAGAGAAATAATTCTAACTTGTATTTTGTTATCATTCTTGCCATAGGAGTTGTCTATCTATCCTCTCCCCTTGCGCTACGTGCGATCTTGGGTGATGAGAACATAGAAACATGAATCCTTCCTTTATTGTTAGGAGGAATGCCTAAGGATTTCATCACCTTAGGGTTTGATCTTAAACACATTTTTTGGCATGCTATATAAATTGGATAAGAATGAAAGTTGTAATTCGATCCACGTATGTACTGCTAGGTGTTCCTATGTGGTCCCGGGTGATTCTGAACACAAGGAGATGATATTTCCATATCATGCTTAAATGTAGCTAGTGGTGTTCATAGAGTTCTACCCACTATGAGCCAATTGTATTAGAAGGCTAAGACCTATCAATCATCTCTCTATAGTGGTGCATCGTGATAACATCATCACAAGAAGTTACTCACCATGTTCGGTCCTTGGTTGAGGTGATAAGGTGTCTTATTATGATCTAATCCTCTCAAGGAAAGGGGTGTCAAGGTGGTACATGACCTTGGCATACCCTACTTATGCATTCCTTGGATTTGGATTAACACACAAGTGTGGTGAGCCTACTATAGTTAGAGAACCTTGTAATACCACTAATATAGGTTGTGCTTTATGTCATGTATTCTTGTGGAGACCTTGTGAAACTCATTTGCGTGGTCTTGTGGAAGGACACATGAAAAACATCCAAACACCAAATTGAGTCAATTTACATGTTTACTATATTTTTGCATCAAAACTTCAAACGCTTAGGTCAAATTGCACATTAAAAATCCTTTGACAGATTGATGCTTTTGTCCCAACAGTGTGACACTTTTGTGCAAATTGATGCTTATTTTTTTATTAAAATGATTCTTTTTTTGTACATCGATGCTTTTGCACATCTCAACGCTTTTTTAAGGTAAAAAAAAATTGCATAGCGATGCCTTTGTTTGGATAGTTTGATGCTTTTTTCAAAAAAATGATGCCTTTGTAGTGAATAGTCTGATGCCTTTGCAAAAAATAGAATGATGCCTTTGTTTAAACTTTAAAACTACAAACTTTAAAACATTTAAATTGATTATGTATTTGGTTCCACAAGCACTAAATTGTCTAAAATTAATGAAAATTAGACTTTGTTCACTGGTATCAATCAACACAAATAACAAACAAATCCATGTTTATTATCATTTTGATCTTGTCAAAATAATTTTTAGGTTATCATTAGGATCAAATTCATATCAACATCAAACCATCAACTTCACTATCAAAAACATCCCATTTCAAACAACAACGTGGCATTTTGACACAAATCATTTGGACTTAAACTTTTTATCCTATCACCTAGTTTGACTTCATGCTTGGAATAAATCTATTTTCAAGTATTTAGTTGAGATAGTAAACATCCTTTTATACAAACTTACTTTGGAGTCATGGGTCTACTCCCAAGGTTTGTAAGTTCATCATCATCAACATCAAACACATCCAAAGATTAAGTCTAAAAAATTGTCAAAATTAAAAGTTCCACATCTTATCAATTCACAAAGCCATTTACCATTGGTCCTAAACCTATCAAAGTGTCATAATTAGCAAAACTTAAGGCAACCAAAGAATTTCAACAAGGTCATTTACATCCAACATATTCTAGGTTAGATACAACTTGTATGGTTACAACTAGGTCTCAACACAAAAGAAACATGGGAGAAAACCTTGTAACCCTAATGTACCTACCACTACAAGTGAAAATACAAATGGTTCAAATTCTCCCATTACTACAAATGTTAGTGACCAACCTTTTTGGATACTACAAACAACTTCTTAAGGGTATGAACTTCCTCCATTGAAAAAATCAAAACATCAAACCAACCATCCCAAGTTGAAATGGTTCACATAGAGGACATTACAAAAAAAACTCATGACTTCACCCCCAAAGAGCTAGTAGAGATACAACAAGATCCAACCCTTACATCATAAGCACACTAATAAATCTTGACCCAAATTAATACTTGTTAAACTCACATAGGGAGATGCAAAACCTCCCACAAATTTTGATGTGAACCTTTGGTCCATAATATCATACAACAAATACCACAACCATCCTCATCAAATATACCAAGTCAACTAACGATTATGGATTCAACAAACCTCACACATCACATTACCAAAATCTAGGGAATTGCACAAATTTGGGTATTCAAAACACCAACATCCTACTTACATCCAAAATTAAAAACACCTACATCCAACACTCAAAACACCAATATTCCACCTACATTCAATACTCAAAACAACAACATTCCACCCACATTCAATGCTCAAAATGTTCACACAAATGTTCCTAGTAGTCAAAATCATCAAAGTCAAATCCCTTAAAATCAAACAAGTCATCAAAAACATCAAGTTTCACAACAACATCAAGTACCTCAACAAAATCAAATGTCACAACAACATCAAGGTCCTCAACAACATCAAATTTCACAACAACATCAAGTACCTCAACAAATTCAAGTGTCACAACAACATCAAGTACCTCAACAACATCAAGCTCCTCAACAACATCAAATTCCACCACATCAAAATTCCCAACATCAAAATCATCATCAAAATTCCCAACACCAAAATCCACATCAAAATCAAAACCCACAACATCAACATAATAAATACCAACCCCAAAATCAGCAATATCAACATCAAGGTCAAAACATCATCCCATCACATAAAACTCAACAACCCTCTCACAACACCATCTCACACAATCTACAAAATTTCCAACATCAATAATACACCACCTTACAACAATTGCAATGCCAACAAATAATAAATTACTCAACAAAAATTGATGTCACAATAAAATCTTCAACAATTATCACACATCAATTATCAACAACCGAATCCATCACAACAAAAAATTATCCCTCAAAATAAATATGGATCCTACAATGCATCTCCCCAACATCAAGGAAAGTTTCAAACCGGTCCCATATCTCAAGGAAACCCTTGATATCAAAACAATCCTTTACCTCAAGGAAATCTTCAATATCAAAATGGTCCTTTACCTCAAGGTAATCCACAATATCAAACTAGTCATTTACCTCAAGGCAATCATCAATCTCAAATAGTTTCATATGGAATTCAAATGTTCCTCCTTACCACAATCCAAATTTAAACAACACGTATAATCTATTACCAAAAATTCCACCTACAAACTTATCCTCACAAATCCAAATGTTAAATCAAAAGATTCAAGATATTCAAATGGGGAAAATAAATAAATCGTACATGGTTCAAGACTTGTGTCTATATTCATTCAACATAAGCATAACTATGATTCATTTTCCCCCATACTTTGAACTACCAAAATTTGATAAATACAAAGGACAAGGAAATCCTGAGGAACACATAAGAGAATTCTATGTTGCTTGCATGGAAGTATCTTACAATGATTCATATCTAATGAGACCTTTTCCATGAAGTTTGGGTAGGCAAGCAATCGAATAGTTCTCACATCTACCTCCAAGAATCAAAACATTCCAAGAAATTATTATCAATTTGTAGCACACTTTTCCTACAACATTGATGCAGAAATAAACTTGAGGAACTATAAACCTTGAAACAAAAAAAGGGAGAAGCCTTTGCTTCTTTCTTACAAATATGGAGACATAAAGAAAGCAAATGCAAATGGTCCATACTTGAGGAACAACAAGTTGAGATTGTGTTTGGGAACCTAAACACAGACCTTACCTTTCAACTAAGGATGCAATGTGTATCAAATTTTGATGAAATAATATCAAAAGGCCTAAAAATTGAATGAGCACTAATTGCCAAGGGATTAATTCAAGCATATAATCAACCATCTAGTTCTAGTGACAAACCCCAGTTTTGGTCCAAAAATAAGAACATTACTAATGACAGTGTTGTTGGATGAAAAGGTTGTTATCAAGGCACCATCAAAATCACACACATCAAAACACATAACATAATGTCCAAAATTCCAATCCTTCATGAGGGCTATTGCCAATAAAATTAATACTCCTCAATGATAATTCACTCCCTTAGGGAAACCTATCGAAATAGTGCTAAAGAAATTAATTGAATCAAAACACTTTGAACTTCTCGATTACTGCAATTATTCTAAACTAGAAATAAAACCCTCATGGTACAATGAAAAGGAATTTTGCCAATACCATCACACAAAAGGTCATAAAACAAAAAATTGTGTTAAACTCAAACATCTCATTCAAAACCTTATTGATCAAGGAGAAATCAATGTCGATCAACAATCAAGGAATGAAGATCTAGGAATCTATACAAATCCAATGCCTAATCATGGGAAGGAAAAATATTCTAGAAAACACTGAGCTTTAACAATGTAAATCATACATGTGATAACATAGTAGGACATATCCGTGCTACTCATTCATCTCAACATGAAGAACTGGATATGCATCAAGACACTTTCCTAGTGCATAATCAAGATCAATCATTAATATCTAGCAATATTCAATATTGAAATGGTGGCATTCAATACGTCTCATATTGCAGCATGAATCCCTCATATGACTTCATGATTGACCATATCAAAGAAGTTCCAAGGTGACAAGAAACCTCCATCATCTTATTTTAACCCATTATGGCTATCAAAGAGTATTTTATCTATGCTACACCATTTACGCAAGATTCATGTCAAGAAGACAATCCTGAGTATAATGAAAGTTGCTCCGAATCAAGTCAAGATCAAGATGTGATATCTCTAAAGAATTATCATGATCTTCATAGTATTTTCCAATCCGTTAGTGACAATTTCTCTGACATAAGTAACAATGAAGAACTCACTACCTCAAAATACTATCATGACTTAATGAACATCTTCCAATCCATCCAATATTTCAAAGATGATGATCTTGTTCCTACACCAAACACCCCAACACCTACCCATGAGATGATTCCTTTTGATGGATATGTAGATGATCTTCATCCAAAACAAGAGTCTCCTACTTTTTACATCCTTACAAAAGATCAAGCAATGAAAAAAATCATAGAGATTCGTGGTGACCTTCAAAGCATGGATCATGAAGAAGACTCCTACATTGACTGTGAATCACAAGCCTCTGCTGAATAACAATCATAATCCATATCTAATACTACTTTTGAGGATTCCCAGTAGAGCATAGAAGAAGTAGCATCATGTCTTCAAGAAGAATCATATTTAGTGTTATTTTGTCAAAAGATGCATTATCGGGGAAAAGGATTAGGCCTACATAAACATGGTATCTTGGAACCAATATAGATAGTCAACAATCATGAGCAGTAGGGTATTGGTTATTCAATAGTCAAAAAATCCAATTATGTTAGCGATACCTCCATAATATTGGGGGAAACTTTACCTAATGTAAACATCAACATAGGGAGCATGAAGAGTCCTTATGATAAAACTACTACCAACACTACAATAATCCATATCATGAATTGTCATCCTCGCATCTTTCCACCCACTAATGAGGACCAACACAAAGAGAAATATCTATGTCAAAGAAAAGAGAAAGTCATCGAAGCAAAAGAACCAACAAATCAAAATGGACAAATAAAATTCAAATGGATGCCAAAGAAAAATAAAGAAAACCATCTCTATCAAAATCCATGAGTCAAAGAAACTATGGTGCAAAATAAAAAAGAGATTCATCCATCAAAGATGTCCACCAATGCAAAATAAATCTTTAAGAGTGGCATACAAAGTATATGAAGAAGTTGGTCCTAATTCCAATCGAATCTCCATATCCACCTTTCATTGCTCATCATCCCAAGTTTGGAGAATCAAAGATTCCAAACTATTAACCAACCCATCTACATCTCATATCTCTCATCACATTCCACCATCCACTTTGAAATCTATGATATCTAGATCTCACATTGACCGTGTCTTGGTAGAAACACTTTATCATAAGGACTCTAAGGGCACTCTATCGTGATGTGTGTATCTAGATGAGATTAAATTTGGTATCGACAAGGAAGACAAGAACATTCAGGGGTTACATTCAAGTGCCTGTATCTTGGCAAGACAACTCCTCCAGGCAGGATACCATTGGCATATCTTGACAACAACAACATCTACATCGACAACACTAGGTGGTTCGACATGATCTAGACCTTCAAAAAATCCTAAGAATCATAAAACTTAAAAAAATTAAAAAATAGTAAAGATAAAAAATATCCTCTAGTGAAACCCACTTCAATGGCACTTTGGGCAAGTAAATGATGAAAACCTACCACATAGGTGTCATGTGTAGAATCAAGCATCTATGTGCACCATTTCAGGTGGAAGCATCTCATCCCCTTCATAATAAATCCAATATCCCATTCATTTTATCCATAATAAATCCAACATTCCATCAAATCTACCATCTATCCAATCCATCATCAAAATTATCTTGATCTTGATAAAGGTTCGGCGTACACTTCAAACTTGCGTAAGGAAAAATATTGACATGGTCTTTACCATTAATCCTAATTTATTCCATAAAGTTCCATGGCTTATATCTATCATTATTGTAATGATCCTTCACAAGATAAAAATATTTTGCATCCTTCACATGCTTATCCATTCATTATCTTGATCTATGCACTTGTTCATGAAATATCAAACATTGCTAGACACTGGGGGCATGTACTTGCATCTTGCTTTTGAATAAATCTTGATTCATGTCCTATATCTCACAACGTGACATCGACATTGTGATCTGGGTATCATTTAGAAAATCCAAAAACATCCAAAACATCTCAAAATTCAAAAATAGTTAAAACATGTCAAAATCTAAAAACATCCAAATCAATTCAAAAACTCCATAAAAGGTCAAAAACATCAAAATCAAAACATTATTAGCCATCATGTGTTACTATCCCAGTCCAATAATCAAACTGCGAAGCCTCTGTGCAGTTACGTAGGAAAGGCCATCTTCGATGAGCCCTCGAGGCATAGGTCTATCCCTTAGGTCCTGTTCTTTGGGTCCAACATCTGAAACTAAAAAAAAATAGAAAATTTGAAAACCAAAATAGTTGGAAAATGTCATATAACAAAAAACAACCTCAAATATCCTCGTAAACTCAAAACATTTCAAACAAATCAAAAACATTGAAATATTCCAAAAACAAAATCACCCATCCGATCTCACTTTCACTCGCAATAAACTTTTAACCATAATAAAAATTGTCATCTTCAACCTTTGGTAAAACAAACAAAAATTAGTGTTAGGGTTCAGGAAGATCAGAGCAATAAACATTAACAATTATATGCAGATTAAATAACCCAAATATAGCAATGAAGAATAACACAAAAGAGATCAACACAAAATTTTAATGCGGTTCACCCAATATGGGCTACATCCACAAAAACTCAGTCATCCAATGATTTTATTATCCAATGCAAAAAAAATTACAATCTTGTGAATACCATACCACAACATACATCCCAACCGCTTATAACAAGCTTTTTGGAAGCTTCTAGAATTGGGATTTTACAAAGTCATTTTTCATTTGTCGGTTAAGAACAAATTAACTACCAACCCCTTGACGTGCAAAAAGGGAAAAAAAATGGCAAGGATACATTAAGAGTGTACATTATTTGCATGATCAATCACCACATACCAACAATAACTACAACAATTATCCAAAAAATCATTCAAACGCAAAATCAAAAATCTTGATCATTATCAAACATGTTAGTTCAACATCATATCAACAGCCTATCAAACAACTATCAACCAATCCTCATCTAATACATGTCTTACGAATAGATCTTTCCTATAATAGACATCATTTTAGATATCATCTAAAACAACACCCTTTCTAGCAAGAGATATGATGACATTGACATTTTTATTGTTTTGATCTTTTATTTTGATTTATCTTATTGTTCCATTCTAATGATCTCTTGAGGATATCTAAAACTGCTTTAGAGAGAAAGCAATATCATCTATCACATCTCATCACATATCCAATAAAATATCGAATAATCATAGGTTTGTTGGTATCTTGATCAATCTCAATACAATGCTAATCTATCCATCTCATTCTTTTATCTTTACTAAAATATCTATCCAAGTATCAAATATATGTGTGATATATATCAAAATATACATGAGGCTATCCATAGCCAATGAATGTCTATACATCATAAAATCTATCTACACCAAACATTTAAGCTTTCTAAGAATTATTTTTCGACCTCTAAATAGCAGAATCAATCTTGTCATCATGTCGTGAGCTCGACCCAAAAATTAGTTTTCCCACTCAATCTCTCGTGGGGGCAACACACCAGCATTCCTTCATCTTCTACCACACATTGAGGCATTAGGAAATATTAGAAAAAAAATTAAACTTTGATATGAGCAGCATCAGTTCTTCGAAGCAATGCAACATGCACCTCACTTCAAAGAGGGGAAAAATGTAGACACCTAAAAATGTCTTGAGTATATCACACACCTTGATTTTTCTTATTAACATAATTTCTCTCATAATTCACCTAATTCCTCTATTTAATTAAATAATGCCCAATCATTTAATTTAATTCACCTTTTTCTCCTATTAATTGAATAATTAAGGTTATTTGATTAATTCATCATAATTCATCATTTTCTCCTCTTTTGATTAAATAATGCAATGCTATTTATTTAAATGCTAATAATCTTCTTTGATTAAATAATTCTTAATTGTTTAATTAAAGTTTCTAATTCCTCAACTTGCATAAGTAAATGATTTTCTAAATTGTTTAATTGACTAATATTCCTCCAATCATTCAAAGAATATTCTCATGAAATATTCCCTTTTCAAATTCAAATTTCTCCCTCCACATGGAAATATCTCTCACATGCTTCGTAAAATCAAGGGATTTGTTAATCTCTCAAGGATTATGGACCCTTGATTAAATTCTTGATCCATTCCTTCATGAATTATCAACCCTTGATCCATTTCTTGATCCATGTCTTCATCTCTATTTCAATTTCCTCCATTGATTAGCATTTCAAATCCTCACTATTGATTCAATCCAAAAATCTATAAATACTTCTCATTTTAGATGAAATTCATTCAAAATCATTGACAACATCCTTACTATACTAGAATTCTCACTCACCATTTGAGCATTTGTGAATCATTCATCCACCATTATCGACCATTATCAAGCTTTTGCATCAAACTCAACCATTGATTAGGCAATTTGAGTAATCCAACATCCACACCATCACTCAAGTTGCACTCAATCCACAATGGGATTGGAGGTTTGCTGGTTATTTGTTTCAATTGTTTAGAATTAGACTTCTTTCATGTTAATTGAATCATTTTAACCATGTTTACTAATTTCATTGGAGTAGTGTTTTTAGTTTATCAATTGCTTGTTTAATTGACGTTATTTCAATGTTATTTGATCAATTTAATTCATACACTCACAAAGATTTTTTTTTTGGCACAACAAAGATAGTTGCATTGTATACCACCCCCCCTACCTAGCAGATTTTATTCACACACTTGGTAAAAATGTCCCTATTACATGAATTTCAATTGGGACATGTATTACAAACAATTGCATGAGAAGGTTTGTTAAAACAAAAATAGATACTGTAGGGAATGCAGATAATATTTTGAATACTCTACATAAAGCATCACTATAAGCAAGGGATGCTTCAAAACTATTGGGATAATAACTAAAATAATTTATTAAGGCTTTGATGCAACAAATATAGATCTGGGAGGAAGGAATAAAGAAGAAGTTACTAGTAGAAAGTGAAATACAACATACAAATGAGATCAAGAAGTGTGCCACCACACACACTAGTTTGGAAACAAAAATTAGCAAGATACAAGCCACCATAACTAGTATCAATATATTATATTAGTTTTTCCTAAGTTGACCAACAAATAAACAATCCCTAAGGGTACAAATGAGCATCATTAAGCACACAATATTATAAGCTTCTTCTACATATGATCCAATGAATGACCTAGATGGAAACATGATGCTAAAATTTGAAACATGGCACAACTAGTAGCAACAAATTCAAGATCAATGAGGACTTAGAAGGAAAATCAAACAACTATGAGAAGTATTAAGCCTTAGACTAGCACATATGATAGGGCTATTGACTTAAGACTAAAAAAAGGTCAAATTATTTCAAATTCTATCAAATGATGTTAAAGGGGAAAGAATTCATAAAAATTAAGAGTGAAGTACAACTATTGTAGTAGGATTCTATACAATGGGAAGCTACCTTTACTCAAATACATGGCATTTCCAAACACATTTTTCCATAACAAACCAAAACTTCTGATATAAAATTTGAAAATAGGGGAACTATAATTTCATAAACTTTTGTAGCAAGATAGATCTAGGATGTCTTGATGACAAGACATCATTTCAAAGGGGGGTGATTTTAGCAAGACAAAGAAAATACTAAAACAAGCTTCACCCACCATAAACAAAATGTGACACATCTAGGTGGCTGTCAACACATAAAAAAGGTGTAATATGTACAAAAGACAGTCTAAGTGGTTGTTGTAGTAGATATAAATGTGATGAGATATAATGAATATAATATGCTACAAGCTGACTTGACTCATGTATAGTATGTTATGTGATGTATGTACATATAAATGGTTGTATATTATTAATTTTTCTGATCTTTTCCTATTATAATATTTTCTAATGCATTACATAAGCTTTGGCCTTCCTCTTACCATTGATTTTGGGGTATAAATAGAAATTTTTAAGAGACAGGCATAAATCCTAGATTCACACTCATTCTTTCCAATACTTATTCAAGATGGCTACTCAACATGTGGACAACTAGTGCCATTATCCTACTATATAGAAGAAAATATATCAAAACTCTATCAAGTTGCCATACTATTATAGTCAATCCTCTTGGATTTTTTTTGCGAACAAGATATAACACATAATTAAAGATTAGGAAAAAAAGAAGGAAAAAAAGGAAAAAGGATATGCAAGTTTCACATCAAGGCATGCCTCTATTGATTACTATGTTACCCTTAGGAATACCTAAGGTAAAGAAACTTTATGTTTGTTGGTTTTAGTTTCCATCCCATTTAATCAACATTTTTAACATTTTTAATTTATGCCAATTATTGAGAACAAATAGTCAAGAATTTAAGGATGATGTAAACTGATGAGTTGTGACATTTTCTATATAGATTCATGTTATATTTTGATTTTTTTACAAAATTATTTAATATCACTTTTTATTTTTTTAAAAATTATTTTTATTTTTTCTATTATTCTTAATTAAGTGATATTACTCGGTAATGAATAACTTGTTGAATGAACAAGACAACTGAGAGGGGGTTGAATCAGTTGTATCTTATGAAAACATAAAAACCCTCATTTTAATTTAGATTCACATGCATTCATTAAACCCTTAATTTATTATGATGAATCAACATGAAAAGAAAATAACAAAAATTGAACTTTACATCATGCACAAGAGAACACTAGATTTACATGGAAAACCCAAGAAGGGAAAAACCATGGTGAGGATTATCTCACAATATAAGTAATAGCAAAACCGATTACAAAGGCTCACTGCCAGAATAGGACACACTATCCAGAAAGGAACACAACCAAGGCTCACTGCCAGAGTACAAAAAGAAGATACAAAAAAAATGTTACATAGAGAACATGATCTCAATGCAACAAAGATTCCACCACAACAACTCCAACACCTTTGTAGTCTATTTAAATGATTGCAGACACCTTTTTCTCACTGCATCTGATAATCCAGCACTTGAAAGTTCACACCACTCTGCTCGATTTTGCATCACTCGCATCATATACTTCAAACATTCATCTATCTTGTACATCTATCTTAACCTCCTTCAACAATTCAACTCATACTTATACTGCTTTCAACCTTGAAACTCTCTCCAAGGTTGGCAATGCACCACAAATGTGAATATTCAAATTAGGTTAGTGCCAAAACACTTCCATGGTGAATAGAAGTGAATGCAAACCACATCAAAACTTAATTGGGACCCAAATCAACAACACCACTTAAACACATGCTACCACAAATAATATTTATCCTTCACATGTAGTGTAAACACTAGGTCGACCCAAACACCATTAATCAATTAAGTACATGCTTCATCAAAATCAAGACAACTTGCAAACCACACTCCATGCCTGAACATGATCTAGAATGCTCCTCCAACATCTTAAAATCCAACGAACTACTTCACAAAAAACTTCTACCTAAAGAATGTACAAACCCGATACACTCAAACAACTCTGCCATACACTATTACTTGAAAAACTATCTTTTGAAGCACCAAAGCTCAAATCCTCTTGACTGAGGTAAGCTACCAGCACCATCAACACATCTTCAGAATCACAAGACTTGAAGCATAACTGGGGGAAATCGTAGAGCAAAAACATTTCTCTCAGACACCTCTGTAATGCAAAGTCACACATTGGTGAACACAACTTCTACTGTACGACAATCCAACACACCATCTCTTGGATAGTGCACATGTGACAACATTACGTCCCCTAGGGTACATGAGACAACTTTACGAAACCTAAAATCATACCATTACGATAACAAACGAACCAAGACTACATTATACACCATCAATAAGAAACATCCACAGATGATAATTCAACATAATGAGATTAACTTAATTCTGATAACCATAACATACTATTATCCTGAGAACTTAATGGAGCATACTTCCATAGATACAACACATCAAATAACAACTACCACGAATCATTAACCACATAAGATTTACAGGGTACATAATACATTATATCTGTTTCATTTCATTACATCGTTTAAGAATTACATTAATACAAAAGTGTTCCCCAACATGAACAGGAATAATAAAATATGATAGAGTAATACAACTGAAAAGATGAATACAAGTATTAAGATTGGATCCATCTACGACACATCTATGAAGTCACTGCAAGTGGCACAAATCTCCACATCTCAATCCTCGGCTGGGGACCCAATGAGGTGCATAGCACGTTCCACCCGACCATGTGGGCCCGAAGACCCACCCCCTGTGCTAGAAGTTGACAAGAAGGACCCTCAACCAAAACAATCAAGTGAACAATGACATCAAGACACAACAAACAAGAGCAACAATAAATACAAGACAACATCCGCTTCTAGAGGTACAAGAACAATGAGGGGAAAAAACAAATACACAAGGTTGCTAGATGGTGGAGTGTCATCACATAAGCTCGACATGGGTTACCCAATGTTGATATTCATAGGTTACTGGCTCCCTACCTGGTTAAACCCTGACAACCTCAACCAATCCCTGACCCCCATTCTCACTCATGCAGGATCAACATACCTTTCAGGAGGACAAGGCAGTTGATCTTTGCCATTCCAGGCCTTCCCACTCATCTCAAGCCTAAGCGAGCACTTGAGTCATGAGTGAGGCTAACTTATCTAGATTAAAGTGAGATACTACCCAAACCCCCTAATTAATTATTAGGTATCTTTGGTTAAGGAAACTCTCAATGAGTTACCCGTACGCCACTTTGAGCGTTGACCCCCATTGAAAGCCACTCCCCCTACTAACAAAAAAAGACTTGTAACTGCAAACGGGGTAGGCCAACTTGCAAAAAAATATCTAGGCCAAATAGTAAATACATCAAGTGAGGCATGCACCATCTCACACTAGAATTCCATAAATAAGCAACTTCCAAGTGCAAGGCTTAACCCACCAAAATCAAAACGAGTATACAAGCAACCGTTAAAAAAAAACCAAAATGGAAACCAATTATAAAGCAACATATTCTTTCCCCTCCCCTCGAAGCCTAAGAAGAATGACTAACCAAAAAACCTACAAACGAGGGTAAAACGAAGCAACATGGTTCCAACACAAAACTTCCAACATATAAAATCCCCTCAAGACAAAATCAACTCAAGAGGAAAAATCATCAATTTGGAACCATCAAAACATACTTAACTTCCACTAACATATTCAAGGTACTAGATATCAAAGAACACTCACATAATCACTAACTTACTCGACTAATTTACAACAAGCACTAAAGTAACCAACATATTCATGAAATCAACATATAATAACAAATCATCCGATACATGATTATAAACAAAACCACTTTTAAAAAGGATAATCCAACTAACTTCTTAATTAAATCCTTCATTTATACATTTATAGTTAATTCTGATTTATCAAATATAATCATTTTTTTTAAAGAGACCAAAATATTCTTTTCTAACATTTAACTACACAAGCCCCTTGATTCAATAAGAGAAACACATAAAATATTGTCATATAAACTTCTTCAACATTGGTCTTTCCCTAAGCGGACCTAAATACCCCTTTAATAATAATTATTTGACTAATTTTATTAAATAATAAAAAAACACTAAATTTACTTTATTTACACATCTGTATTGAAATCATTTAAATAAATAAAGAACTATGAAATCTTATAGTATTTAAGCCAATAGATCTCTCTTAATTTATGATTCCTAACATAAGTATATTTGTTTACTCAAAATAAATAAAAAAATTTAATTAAGAAACACAACGAATACCCAACTATATATTTTGTACAAACTAATTTCATATACATCTATTTACACAAAAAATAAATAAATAATTTTAATTAAGAACAACCTTCAGTTATTTAATTTACATTATAATACAAACAAATTACTCTTTTTAAATGACCAAAAAATAGAGTAATACTTAATAACCAATTACTATATGTACTTATATTATAATTTAAAATGACCTTGTAAATAAAATCTTGATCACCCTACTGGCAGTTTTATGACAGAATAAAAAAACAGAGTAATACTTATAATAACCAATGATTTAAATATATGTTCCATTACATTAATGTAATCATCATCTTAAAATAACACATTTCGTAATCTGGTCATTTGAGCATAATTAACCGCCTATTATGAATATCCAAAAAAGAAAATCAATTATTTAAATTAAACTTTACCAACTCTAAAAGTCATAAACAAACTGGAGTGGATTAACCCTTTTTAATATTTAACCTAATTCATGAATCAATTAAATGTACATTTTCTTTTGTTTTCTCCATTTTATAATTTCATCCATTATAAATATCATTTCAAAAATTATTCATAACGGAATTGACCAGAAAGGGAGATTTTAGTTAAGATCCACCAATAATTACCTACTTTTACATTTTATACACCAATTTCACTTAAACTAATACAACAATTTACTTTTAACCATATTCATATATGTATATATATCTATTCAATTTAAAATAAACTAATATAAAAAATTCCAACAATAATTTACTTTTAACCATATTCATATATGTATTTATATCTATTCAATTTAAAATAAACTAATATAAAAAAATTCCACGTGTTACTTTACTTCACCCCATAATAAAATTTTGACTAAGTTTTCATATTTAATTAATCTTTAAAATATAAATTAATTTTATCCTTATAAAAATATATACTTCCAAAGGGAATTATATAAATAATGAAATTAGTTTTAAAAGTATATAATAAATTATCCTTACAATGAATAAAATATAACTACTTCTTTCTTTAAAAAGAAGAAAATATAACTACTTTTAAAAAAGAATACGTGGCTAGAAAAGTCACGAGGAATATAATAAGTTATGATTATCTTCTAACTAAAAGTGATGCTTATATCGTAATTTCTAAAAATAACACATGCTATTTCACCTTTATCTTGGTCTTAGACTTGTAAAAGCATTCCACCGATTTTAGTAGTTTTTATTTAAATGTTAATTTACTTTTATTATTGTAATCTTTTCAAAAAAACCCTAAGCAACTGTAAATAAATCCAATTTTTTAAAGCTCTTGTAAATAAGTCAAATTTTAATTTAAATAAATTCCTCTTACAAACTATCCATGAACCCATTAATTAGGTTAAACCTACCCTTCAACTAGTCATAAAAGAATATTGATAGCGAACAACATATAAATAAATTTAAATATATAAATAGATATATGTTTATTCACATAATAAACATCAGTATAAATCTACTAAATTTTATTTTCTTTTGAACAAAAAGGAAAATTGAAAAGAAACAAACATATATATATATATATATATATATATATATAATCATATAATCATACATAATTCCACATAACATATATCAAAATAAATTTATTTATTATTATTTTCTGATAAACTATAAACATACTGGAAATACCGAAGTAAATACACCCACATGTATATGTAAAATATAACATATAAAGGAGCTTAAAGCAAGAGTGGTAAAAAATTCCCAAAATAAAACAAAGGAAGACAAGAGGATAAGCCATACAAACAACAGATCTCGAATGCTAAATGTTCCAGAATATAGAGGATATCTAAATTTAAGAAGAATGCCATAGTTTCACAGATGCATACCTAGCACAAAAATTTGTAGACAATTTCCATATGATCCTTTCACCAATTCCCCCAAAAATAAATTAAAGAAGAGTTCTATAGGCAATTTCAAAAATTTTATTTCCCCACCCGTCAATACTCTTTTCACCCATTTTTACACTTGTTGATGAATCTTAAGGTTTTTATTTAAACAAGAAATCTAACTTTCCCCAATCCATTTAATTTATTAAATCATAACTGACACCAAAATTCTTTTAATTATATTTATATTTTTTAAAATTTTACTTTTCATAAAATATCCATTTTGATATTTCCTTCAATACCTTTTTCCTTATTATTCAAATATTTTGAATTTAAAAATAAACTTTATTAATAAGTGGATTATTAATTCACTATATATATTAATTTTAAAATAAACATTATTTATCATGTTTAAGTAATTATCTTCACATGATAGATAATTTAAACAGATATTTTTACCAAAGCAATTTAATTTAATTTTTTAATAATAAATTTTTTACTTTTAATTAACAATTTAATTTAATCATTTATCACAAACCATAACATTTATATTTCATAAAATTAATTTAGGTAATTATTATTTTATTTTTTTAAAATTTATTGAATTACCTTAGCAAATCAATTTTCAATTTAATTAATTAATTTAAGCAAAGCCATATAAACTATTAAGTACACCAATAAACAACTTACTCGAAATTCAAAGATGGCCGAAACGGAGGGACACTACACTCCATTGATTCAAAGAACTAAAGAACCTTTTACTTTGTTAAAAAATTTGGCATTGTTTGAGGGAGTCACATAAGTTTGTAAAGGCATGCCACTTTTTTTTAAGTTCTTCACAACTTGGGAAAAGCAATGAAAAGTCACAATTAGGGTTTATTGGCCACTTTTCTTGAAATAATACTTTTGGATGCCTCTTTTGTGAGTTGAGAAACCTTCACAAAACAAACTTTCACATTCTTCACACTCTTTTAGTGGTCCTTTCTTTTTAGTAGCACAACTCACTACTTGCATGCACATTTTCCAAACTTAGCAATTTTTTTAGCACAACTTATGTATTCATGCTTTGATGTGCACCTTGTTAAATGTGTTGGAAAGTGTCCAATATTGGCTATGCAATAGTGTTTATTAGAATTCAAAAACCAACAGAGATGGAGCATGGGGATTTAATGTTGATTACCTATATAGAAAAGCGTTTCTTCACAAAAAATGATTAGAAAAAAACTCTATACAATAACTTATATTTTGACTAAGAACAATTATTGTTTTTTAATGTAAAATAATTGGAAAATCCAAAAAGGAAACAAATATGCTAGTTTTGAAGGTCTTTCATTTAAAATATCGCTTTCATTGAACCTTTATTGTAGGATGCTCACAAAAACCAAATTTATCTTTCATTAGTAAAGTTGCAATGAATGCAAGGTATCTATTTGCCCAAATCTAGATTAGGCTCATCCAAACTCATCCCTTTTGTAGGCATCTTTCACTTGATAATAATGAAAATTTGGCACACTCTATATGACCCAATCATGTCACAAGTTGAGCTCCAAGCACAACATTTTTACAAATTTATTGTCTTTTATCTACAAACATATGGGAAAGCATCTCGCATACAAGTATTAATTTTTATATTATTTTGAAAAGAGGTTATGTGATGTGTTAAAATGTATATTGACTTCTATTTTCTATTTGAATTTAATTAGAATTTTTGACCATGTAATATCAAGCTTTAGTTCTCCTCGCATGGCTTAAACCTTGATTTAGTTACTTGTACTATTATTAAGAATGCTAGCAAAATCTTCTAACCAACTTGCCTATAGATAAAATTTCACAATTGATCTTTAATGAAATCAAGGGATTGTAATGAGATCCATATTTTAGATATTGGAGTTACATAACATCGGATTTATATCTATATTATTATTATAATTACTTTAGTTGATTTTTATGAAGGTTGTTACAATCATTTAATTTATGAATTTTATGGTGCATATGCACACACACATGTACACACATACATATGCTTATAAAGGGAATAGAAGGAGCATGTAGTTGTGTCAATATAAATTTGTAATGATTTAGTGTACTCTAAAGTGTCTTTTATATATTATAAATACCTTAGCATACATTTCATATCTATAAATTTCATATTGTCAATTTAATAATGTGTAGGCATATACATACCCCTATTATAAAAAGAGAAGAGAGGGAGAGCAGGGGTTAATAAATGTTAAGTAAAAGTTTTTGTAGGTTTAACATTGCTTCTTATTATGAGAATAATAATATGTTAATACTATAAATCATTATGTATTTTGTATTTCTTGTTTTTATTGTGAGATTAATAATATACTATGATTGTAAATCATTATGTATTTTGTGTTTCTTATTCCATAAATATAAATTTCACATATAATTCTATGTTTATTATTTTACAAGATAGAAACTCTAGCAAAATCTTTTATGTAAATAGAAAGCAAATAAAACATAAAATTATTATATATCAATAACAATCTTATTAAATATTATTAGGATAACAAAGAACTATTCATTTTAAAAGTAGACTACCCACTATAATCTTAATTACTAAAGAATTAAAATCATACAACAATTTATATAATTAAAATAATTGATCATACAAGTATGTATAGGACACTCATAATCAAATTCCACATTTTTTGGATGAACTAAACTATCTTATATAAACATGAAACTTCTCTTGATATAAATATGTTCCATTTAACACTTCAACATAGATTAATTTAATTTATTCCATCAAGATTATTTATGAAACTTTAAAAGATCCAGATTTTAAATAATTCATAAATAGTTTTTACAATAATTTTATTATTTTACAATTATCAAAATTAAAATTAAAAAAAACTTAAAAATATATATTTTACAAATTTATACTTCCAAGTTCCTCCATTCATCCAAACTCAATTTACATTTCAAATATCCAAACTGAACAAGTACTTCACTTTTATTTTCATTAACTTCTAACACTTTTACTTTGGTGCCAAGTGAAGGCGAATGCAATACTTGCCCGACATAAGGTACCTGATTTGCATTATCTGCAGGGATAATTTAGATGATGAGAGACTTTGACATCATATTTTATGCAGAACACTTATTGGCAACATAGAGTATTGTACAACTGTGATTCTATCATGATAGTAAGAAAATATTAAATGAAATTTGAATTCACGTGTAGTTCTTGATTCAATATTTAACTTAAAAAGACATAATTCCAAATGAACAAAGAATAGATAGAGTGAGCTTTTACATCAACACTTAACGATGCACCACATAAAACTAAGGTAGTGATGACAACAGAACTCCATGCATGCCATCTCATGTATTTTGTAAGAAAAAATGTCTTTGATCAAACAACTCATATAAGGAAAACGCTACATGGAAACTGCTCTTCTCAACTGATTTTGTGACATGACCACCTTAACTACAAGAAATACCATTTTGCTAACTTTTTGCCTATTAAACCTTAGTTTTGAAAAATTAAAACCGATGTGCTTTTGATGTGAGATCAAAACTTGTTTTATGTTTATCAAATCAGAAAGATTCTTGTAAAGGAAAATGCAATTTGTTTGTTGATTAAAAAATATTTGAGGGAATTACTAACAGAACATTTATTTGATATATAACTTTCTAATGATTTTTTTTGGCACAATTTTTAATGAATTTTTTTTAATGAAAGGCATAACACAAAATTATTAGGCTGATAATCAAGGGTGGAAATTTTTTGGCATCTAGTTTCCATGTTTTGAGGTTTAGCGATAAATCTTGCCAAGGGAAATTTTGGTATCTATTTTACTTGTCATCTTCAATATCGAGGTCTTGACGGCAGCGAGGACAAATCACTGCCCTCTTAGTGGATGCCATGTGATCAATGACTTTTAGAGAACTGTGCCATATGCTATGAAAGAATGATACATTTGTGATAAATATTTTCATATGTACTGAAATCTCTTTACTGCACTTGACCATTTGCTAAGTTGTATTAGGCTTGATGAATGGATCAGATTGGCAGCATCCCAAGATTGATTTCAAAACATCAACATAAAGAGAGAAAATTGGCACACAAAAAAGGTCCTTGAGTTTTTAAAATAGGTCCATATAGTTTTGGAATGGGTGGAGTTGGACTAGGGGAAAGAGGACTTTGATTTGGGGATGGTGGCAATTGAGGGGGTCTAGAGGTAGAGCCCCCAATGGGGTCGAGGGGCAATGCCCTTCATGGGTTTGAGGATAGTGCTTTTAGTGTGTTTCGTATTGTGGTACATAGTGGGGTCAAGGGGTGGAGAAATTGCCACGAATACCAAATTTAGGCCTTCAAGACCACACAAACCATCATGGCACATGCCATTTTCATAATTTTACCACTGTGTTTTTTCCAATACCAAGTCCTCATTATTTCTAATCAAATTTTCATTCTTCAAAGAACTAACAAAAAAGTTGATGAATTTGACATGTCTAAATGGTGAGGGATACACAATTCTTTAGCTTTTTTGGGAATTTAGGGTGTCGGTGGGGACCATTAAACTATTAGAGTTAGGGTTAGTGGCCCAAAGTTCCTTTTTTTTAAAGTGTTAGATGTTGGAGAAACCAAGATCAGAAGCCAAGAACAATGATAACTTCCATAGGTAAATTATGAGAATAGGAACTTGTCTATCAAAAAATGAGTGTAAAATGTACAATGTTAATACAAGCAAGATAAGGACAAGAAGGAAGGTAGAAGTAGATGACTAACCCACCCTCCAAGAATGCGACACATGTTAATACACTTGGGACAAATGTGAGGAGATGTGTGAAGTCCCTATGAAGTGAGAAGAAACATAAAAAACTCAAAGTTCAACTTAAGCTAAATGTGATTAGGTCAACCTAGAAAATGTGATAAACTAACTAGATGGATAATGACCCTATTTATACTAACACCCTCCTTTAAGTGCAACTTAAGGAGGAGATACAATGATAATGGGTCCCTATCAATCACTGTCTGAAGAAAGAACATAACAACACCTGGATCCCAAGGAAAATATTTGTGGTTTGTCCTTCTTGTCTCTAGATAACTCCTACTACACCAATCTAACCACACTAGATATGCCACGTTGGCCAAGATCGACCCCTGTATCATGTGTCCCATAAGCATGATCATCTTGTAGAGGCAACTCTAGATACCTGTAAGGTTTGCTTCCCTCATTCGCGGAAAGAGATACCTCATACCAACTATCCATCGCATGCATGCATGCTTTGTGCATCAAAGTCAAATCGGGTACGAGTGGGTTGAAAGTAAAATTGTATGCACTCTGCGCAATATATAGGCCGTGGAATACATCTGTAAGCCCTGACTATAGTCTTGATGTACAACTAGGATCCCAAACTCTGTGATCATTGCCCAACTCCACACAAGAGTCTAAAGGGGGGTTGTCATCTAGCTCAAAGAGTGGATTGTCATAAGTCAAACCAGCCTCATCCTCAAATAATGGATTGATAAAAAACTATACATTACCAGCTTGCTGATCTGAATTACCTCTCTCTGAACTTTTGGAGCAATGAATGGAAACAGACTCCTCTTGGATTTGGAGAAATTGAAGCTCGTTTGTTGCTTCCTTGGCTGCCTACAGTGTAGGACAAACTTCATCTGAATTGCCCATGATGATAGGGAAGTCAAGTTCTCCCTTTTTCTTCTTCTTTTGAATCTTATCATAGGCAATGAGTTGCCTAGGTATCTCTAGCATCAAAATTCTGTTTGTGGGGTACCGAGGCAACCTGTATGGATAAGATGAAAACCCCTGCAGCCTAATGTAAGTGAATTTCGGAAATTGGATAAACCAACATCCGTACCTCTCAATCAGCTCCTGAGCTTCCTTTGATATTCTGTGATGAGTTCTCTGCTGAAGTGTCCTCATTATGTGCATCCTAAAGGCATCATTGACTCTCTTGTAGTGAGAAGTGCTTGTCAAATGCAACTGCGAACAAGCCTCATGAATCTTGAATTGTTCAAAACCACACCCAATCGGCTCCTTGTATGATATCCCCCTATACTTTGTCATTCGAGCCAGCATATAGATGATATATGAGCTCATATAAAATGTCTTCGTTCTCCTCAAACTTCTGAATTGCTCATGCAAATTGTCATTGATCATCATCGCCCAGTCAACACGTTCTTTGCCTTCCAGCACAATGTTGATGTAGTAAAACATCCAAGGCTCAAAGATGAATGATTGGGGGCTTCCTCCAACTCTGCTGAGCATCATAATCAAGTCACAATACTCTTGCTTCAAATCATCTGAAATTATCTATTTCGGTAGCTTTGTGCTAGTTGGCTTAGGATTTTTCATCCAACGAAAGTTTATCATATCAGCACACCTTTCAAATGTAGAAGCATACATTCTTTTAGCTCTTTCTCTTGTTTTGTAAACCATCTCCTCTTAGGCAAGAATTCCAAATGCTTCTCCAATAGCTTCAGGCGTGAGGTTAGCAAACAACTTGCCGTCAGGTGAAACGATAGTTCTTCGCTTTGAGTTGTAACAATTAGCGCATTCCATAATCAGCTCCAGACACCAAATTGCTGGTGGAAAACCAACAGCTGCATAAAGTCCACTTTTGACAATATTGTACGAAGTAACTAATGGATGATGGCCTCCTATCCCTAGCATTCGTCTTCTGAAAGCCTCCAAATTGAAAGAGCCAAGGTTTGTATCAATCAACTTCCCCAACTTTGAAGAAAACTTTGACTCTCGAAGGAAAGACTTGCTCAACTTCTTGATTATAGCCTGTCTGGATGCATTTGCTTTGCTGTACTCAACATTTGTATCTTTGCAAGTCACTCTTCTATTTGCTTCAGCCATCCTGCAAAAATGAAAGATAGTCATTAGAAATAAAGCTTAGAAAAAATAATATCACTTTGAGACTGCCACCTGAATTCTGAAAATGAGAAGCTTTAGCACTGAATTTCAGCCTTCAAACCTCAACACCCTTTCAGCAACCTCTTTTCAACACTTAGAAATTTTTTTAAACTTTTCTCCTACTCTGCTGCAACTTAGAATTTCTTCACCTGCAAAACTCAAATTCGCCCCAACCAACTGATGAAGAAAATGAAAATTCTTTCTACTCTTATAGCCAAGTCGAATTCTAGAAGAGGCTAATTCAGGAAAAAGTTCGAAATTTTTTTCCCTCCTTTGGCAATTGCAACACTTGGCATTCAAAGCTTGGAATATTTGACTTCTAGAATTTTGAAAATTTCATCTTCACTGGCATAGGCGTGCTTCACTCTAGCTTGGAAAAAATTATCTCTCTTAGAAATTTTGTTAAAAATCACTTAGGCATCCATCTTCAATTTATAAGCCAAGGTATTTTACTTTCAAAAATATTTCTCCCTTTGCCTTAGAAAAATTTTATTTCCTCTGCCTTATAAATAATTTAGTTCTTCTAGAAAAATTTTTCTCTCCACCACAAGTCAGGTGTCCACTTTAAAATCTCCAGGCAAGGTGTGAAATGTTTTAAAATTAACTCCCTCAGAAAATATCCAAGACCCACAAAAAGATTTCCCCTCAAAAATTATTTTTCAACTATATTATTCATGTGTACACTTGAAGGGGTACATTTAATTTTTCTATCCTTGAAAAATATTTTTCCATTAATGTTCATCTTCTTTCCCATTGGTGCCTCTTGAAGGGGGTCATTTAATTTTCATGACCTGGAAATTTTTTACACCACTTCTTGGCATAGGCGCATTTATCACCTTCTCATTCCATTTTTCACACTTAGAAAAAAAAAAATTTCTACTTCTTACACCACCTTGGGCATATTTGAGACTTCTAGCTTCAATTTCTACACTTAGAAATTTTTTTCAACTTCTTATTCATAAGATGGGCGCATTTGAGAGGGTCCACTGCAACTTCATTTACCATGCCTTAGACATTTTCTTCACATTCCTGACTTGGGCGCATTTTCACATGTCTACTGCCAATTCTTTATGCCTTAGCAACTTTTCCAGCCATCACCTCCAGCTTGGGCGCATTATGGGGGTCATGCTTCCATTTCACACTTGGAAATATTTCTAACTTCCTCTTCAACATGGGCGCATTCTAGGTGGGGTTAAGGAAATTTCAAAACTTTTGTCCTTTTCTCTGCTCATTTGGGTGCATTCAAAGGCTGGTAGAGGAAATTTAGATTTTTTTTGTCTTTTTCCTTGCTTGTTTGGGCGCATATGAGGGGTGATGGAGGAATTTTCACATTTTTTGTCTTTTTCCTAGCCTATTTGGGTGCATTTCAGGGGTGGTGGAGGAATTTCCCAACGCCTTAGCAAGTTTCTTCATCCTCCTAGGCTGGGTGCATTTACAAGGTGCTCTTGCCAGTTTATAACTTAGAAATTTTTTCATGTCACCTCACTCAACATGGGCGCATTTGGAGGGTGGTGGAGGAATTTCCCAACGCCTTAGCAAGTTTCTTCAGCCTTCTCCATCAAGGGCGCATTTGAAGGGTAGTACAGGAATTTTTCCATGACTTAGGCGAAATTTCAAGCCTCTCCTCCATGTAGGGCGCATTTAGGGGGGTGGCCAGGAAATTTTCAACACCTTGGAAGATCTTCAAACTTTTCATGATGCCTAGGGCGTATTTGGGGGCTGGGGCTTCAACTTTTAGGCTTAGAAGCTTTTCATGCCCGCTCGCCTTTGTTTGCTATTTATAGAAAGTTTTGAAGCCCTTGTGATTTTCATGGATTTTCCACTTCTGAAGACCTGATTTGTACTCAGCCCGGGACCTTATGACCTAGCTGTTGTGTTCACACCTGCCATCTGTGCTGACCTGCTATTTTTAGTAACTTTTGGATTCTTGAACTTCTGCAACTTCGTTTGACTTGAAATTCGTTCCATGGCATCCTCGTAACCTTTTTGACCTGTTCACACATGCCTTCTGTGCTAACCTGCTATTTTTAGCCTTGTTCTGGAGGTGACTTACTATAAATAGTAAGTACTCAAATTGCGCTCAAATATCACCAGTAGACTGCTTGAAGGATGCTGATCATGATGGGGTACATCCGTTTTCAGAGAATCTCGAGTCCTACCCCTATATAAGGCATCTAAGTTGGAAACCCTAATTTGACTTGCATGTGCCTCAGATGACCTCTGTTTGACCCTGTTTCTATTGCATGTTGCTCTATCCGTGAAACTAAAGTGCTAGGGAGCTGCTGGAGTTATCTTGCTAAAAATAGTAAGTGCCTGAAAAATGACCAACCGACTACCGGATGTGTTTGCATGTCATACTGCTCGAGAGATCTCAAAAAACCTAGAAAATTGGCTTGCATGCAAGCACCTACTAAAAATAGCAAGTCATCAACTTGACTTGCATGTCATATCATTGCGAAGCCCTCGAAAAACCCATAAAGAATATCCAGACATGCATCGAAAAATCACACATGAAAACCCTAAAAATTGCTCCTGAAGGAAAAAATGCCAAAAGGTCACCATCCCGGCTTGCATGTTATATCATCGCGAAGATCTCGAAAAACCCAGAAAGATTCTCTAGACATGCATTGAAAAAGCATACATGCAAGTCCTAAAATTTGCTCTCGTAGCTAAAACTTGCTAAAAATAGAAAATTGTCAGAATTTGCTCAAATTTTGCGTGTAAGTACTTTGAAGTGCCTTGAATCTGATGTAATAGTTCGTTTCTTGAAAATCCCAATAGAAGAGCCTCAAATAAGGGAGTTACTAAAAATAGCAAATTGTCAGAATTCAGTGAAAATTCAGTGGGAACTTGCTTGAAGCCTTCTAAATGCAATGCTAAGCTCAAATTTCAATTTGCTCACTTAAATTAACCTCAAACTGGTCCGAATATTCCAAACCCTAATTTACAGACTTAGCCAAAATTTCAATTTTAGGCTCAAAGACGGGTAAATCCCCGAAAAGACAAATGGAACAAAGAGAGAGCTGAAAAACAAAAGCCAAAAGACCCGAATGGAGCAAAAATTAGGGGGTCCCCATTTTGAATGGGGTGATGTGTGAAAAGGTCACAACAGGACCCTATGGTGCCCTGTGCTCTGTCCTAACTGCACCTCCAAGTTTGTGTCTCTTTTGATTCAGGAACTGCTCTAGAGTCAACAACTCCCTAATCTCAAGTGGTAGGGTCATGTACTCAACATAATGAAGTGTAATATCACCAGCTGTGATTACTTGTGGTTCCTGCACTTGAACCTGTGGAGCCTGTGGCGCCTCCCTAGGAGCGAAGGCCAGTTGCATAGGTCTAAGAACTGATCCTGCAAAAGCAGTAGATCGTTCAACTAACACATTCTGTTGTCCAACTCCTTGAGTACCACTAGTCTCACTAGGATGACTGGGGTGCTGAGGTGGGGTAAATTGTCTCATATGACCTACGAGCTGCGACATCATATCCATCATATTATCAAATTGCCTCTTTGCTCTGGTGTCAAGACTAACTGAACCTGCATGTCCTTTATCCCTTTTTGCCATAGCACCTATGATACTCTCATTGTCACTAGAATTACTCATGTGAATACCCACAACCCCTGAAACAGTTTCACCCTCTGCTACTTGCGGTGGTTCCCACTGAGTTGCCCCTTTGGTATATTGCACGTTCTTTTTACTCATGAAATATTTCCCAACACAAGATGGCAGGAAAATTGCTCTGGTGCCACTGAAATATCCAACCCCTGATAGGATATTTACTTTTGTTTTTTGCTTGTCTTTGGTCTTTTTTGCTTTTATAGTTTTTTGCTTTTTTTGTGTTTTTGATGAATTTTCCAGGAAAGCAAGAAATGCATATAATTGCAAAGAAAAAAAATACTAAAGCAAATACTCTCAACTATGAACTCAACTTTTTTATTAAATGCTTGAGAAATACAAAGCATTCATACTTGGAAGCCAATAGCACAAAATACAGGTCTGAAAATGCTTTGACCAGCAAACTGGAATCACCAAGAGATGGACGCCACACTCAAAAGACTGATTTGTCCACCTTGAAATTGCTGCACATTTAATTGTTTGCCTTAGACGCCAAGAAAGGAGTTGTGATCACACCTAAACCTTAGGCGTTTCTTCTTGGAAACCCCACGCCACAATCTCACTTGCACAGCCAGCTAGAAGACTCACACATGCCAATATTAATGGGTGCAATGAGCAATAAATATGATCAGCAATATTTGTCCTTCAACCAATTTCTGATCTGCACTCTAACCTTTGAATATCTTTGAAATAGTGAACTCCAATATGCACAAATACAACTCCTGAATGAGGCAACCTGTAGAGCAATCCTTGGGTGATGTTTCACACCTGTAGATCATTGAATTTAAGAGAGTTTTTGTTCTCCAAGATCGAATTTCAGAGTGAAACCCTTGTTTCTTCTCCACAACAAAAAGCATCAAGTTTGTAAAAGTTGAATGAATGATGAATGTGCTTTTTTTAATGCTTTTATACCTCCTCCAAAAAGCCACGATTTCCCTTGGCTTTTTAATTCATTAAATAATAAATAACATTTGCTTTTGTTGTTTCATAATAAATAAACCTCATGTTGGCGTTGCTTTCTTAATTGACCTTATGATTAATAAAATCATATATTATAAAGGTCATTAAACACCATTAATAATAACTAATAAATCATAACTCCATAAAAACCCAATATATCAACATTAAACTGATTCTGCCAACACCACGAGGTTACCCATTGATTCTACTACTCATCTGAATGGCTTACTATAAATAGTAAGGTTGGACCCAAATGTCCAAGTGACTTACTAAAAATAGTGAGTGATTGCAAACGGAACCTGAAACACCTCATGAAGGTTATCCTTGAATATCACCAAACACTGGAGAAGATAACTCCCAAATAAGGCCCTCTGAACACCAACATTAGCCTACAAGGACCTGTTGATAGGCTAATCCACCAAAACACTGAAACTGGCTAAGGAGGGGATATTACAGAAGACATGTCACATTTCCCATATGCTAGTGCAGTTAGTGGCCTTGTGTACACAATGGTATGCGCATGAAATCAAATATTGCCCAATCAATGGGAGCTCTGAGCAAGTTTATGTCTAACCCAAGACAAGAACATTGCATTGTAGTAAAAAGGGTCTTCAGGTATTTTCATGACATTTCAAATTCTTCTATTTCTATAGTGAGAGACCTCATATAAGCAAGATGTTAGATATACAGAGGTTTGTAGATGCAGATTGGGCAAGTGATGCAAACAGCAGGAGGTCCACAAGTGGCTACGTCTTCACCTTGTTTGGTGGGGCTATTAGTTAGATAAGCAGGAAACAATTAGTGGTTTCTCTTTCAACTATAGAGACTGAATATATAGCAGCAAGACATGCTTGCAAGGAGGCAGTTTGGTTACAAAGATTATATACAAATGTTGATTCCATACAAAAATTGGTGAGAATCAGTTGGGATAGTTAAGAGTGCTATTTGTTTAGCCAAGAACCTACATTCTATGCTAGAAATACACACATAGATGTGTAGTATTACTTTGTGACATTGTAGAGGATAAGGTGTTGCAGGAGAAAGTTGACACCTTGGACAATGTTGTAGATTCACTTAACAAGCCAACTAGCACAAAAAAGTTTGGTGTAGAAAGGCTATGGGCATCTTTACCCATAGCAACTAACTCATGTTTGACCATGGCTGTAAGTACTTATGCAATGCATACAACAAGTGAGACATTATCAAGATGGGTGTTGTAGTACTTGCATAACTATAAATTAAATTTAGGGGTTAAGTGTGGTCATCTTGGGATGGATGCCATGCTTGGGATAAGACAATTGTAGACCACTTTTGAAATATTGTATAATATAGACTTCACACATCATGCTGGGGTTGCAACAAGACAAAAGAAGACCACTCCCAAAGAGAAGTTGAAGAGTCACAGCTTAGGTGTCATTCTCTAGGTGGAGCCAATGAGCCTTGGGAGGTGAAAAGTCATAGGGGTGGGTGAAGGTTCCCAAAGACACATGAAGTGTTATACATGGGGCCACCATGGATGATGTGGACTCGGGGATTTGAATTTATGGTTTACCATTAGTGGTTTTTTGTATCACTTGTGTCTATTAATAAGAGACTTAGGGTAGTGGTTTGGCATAGTTTTTCTTTTCAGGTAAGGATATGCTGTCAAATTTCTGTTAGATTTGGAGAGAAAGGGGACACTTAAATCAGCTTTCTTATTATATTGTAGTCATATTTCGTTGATAATATGGCAAGTGGTATTGATTTGATGCTGAGTTTTTCCCAAAAGGTGGTTTTTCCTGGGGTAAGAAAAGATTTATGTGAACTCTGTATCTGACTAATTATATCTCAGTTGTTGCTGATTTGCTTTCATGTTTCAAATTTGGGATAATTATAAGTCTACAGTAAATCTGGTATAAAATGGCAAATTAGATCCTAAATCAGATTATCCAAACATTTTTTCTCAAAAGTGTGGGGCCACATTCTTTGAATGTGAATCATGAGTGTATGGATATTAAGGTTATTTTCATTTTTATGTTAATTTCCCTCTCTTCAAGCTCATCTTGCATATGTTCACTGTGTGTGTTTGGCACATGGTGTCATAAATTATTACAGATGTTCATATGGTGTCATAAATACTTGTCATAGTGTCATAAGAATAACTGATTTTGAATTTATTCTCTTCCCACTTTCTGTAGCTCCCACATGAGGCTTGATTTCATGAAACTTAAATGAAAATATGGTGAACTATTGTGTATCAAATTTAAATTGCATTCCGTATTTTTTTGCCACCAAAGGCTCAAGATTTCATAATCTCACTGAATGAGGAACAAATGTCATAAATTTGATATGCAAAGGTAAGGCATAAATTTATAGCTTCTTAGGAAAAACCACACGATCATCTTTGAGTTCAAAACTATAAATGTCTTGTTTTCTGTGCAGGAGATTTCCAGATTTGAAGGTGTAAGGTTGCTTTTTAAAGTATATATAGGATAAGATGGTGCAACGAGACAACCCAAAGTAAAAATTTAAATTTTCAACAACTGTACGCAACTAAATTTGATGCCTTTTTCATGATATAAACCTCAATATGTTAATTTGAAAAAAGCATATTGATTTTATGTATTTTTACCACATGTTCCTTCCATTCAATTTACTAACAACAGAGTGCAGGGAAATGAAGAGATAAACAAATTGAATAATTTCTAGGAAGTTTAAAAATGATTTGAGTAACCTCCATCTAGGCCTTAATTTTCCATTCTAATTTTCTCTGTTCTTGAAACTAATTTTTATTCAATGCTCAAGGATGATCAGGACATCAACTAAAAATCAATTTATTTTTGCGTAAGCAGTTATAGTTTATGTTTTTACCTGACATAAAATCCATAGAAGATTCAACAGGAACTTCCATTTTCAAACTTTCTGCAGAGCTAGCAGCAGCAACTGAAATTTCACTTCCACTTTCACGAAAACTTTTTACTATTCTATGCAAAGAAGAGCGCGCACTAGCTGCAGCTACAGAAATTTCTTGTGTTTTTCTGTGCTGTTGAAGAGAAGAATATTCCAAGATTCGTTCATTAGCTTCCATTAGTCTTTGATAAAGTAGCCGTGATTGCCTTCAACCAAAACAAAAGGTTCTCACAGCATAAGTCACATTATCATAGATGTCCTCAAAGGAACAAAATTCCCTCTTCATAACAATGGAGATAGATTACATATAGACAAAAGAATGAATCTTAAAGTGATGGATATAATAGCAAAAAATAGGTGATGTTTTGGGAAACAATCATAGAATGGAGATGAAGTGAAATTTCGCATTACACAATGCTTTACATAACATTTAATTTATGTGTTATTTTGTACAATTAACGACCTTGGTAAAGCTAGATAGTTACCATTAAAGATGTCAATTCAAGACATTCAAAAATTTAATTGTGTTGTATGAATGATCTGTTTTCTATGCAATAACTAAAATCATTATCTTCTGCAATAATAGGACCAAATCACCTCACAAACAATCTTCCATAATATCTCAACAAGTGCCACATAGTGGCGAGTACTTGCCTTTGTAGTATTGTAATAGAAGCATTGATTAGTATAGTTAAAGTTCAATTAGTTTGTTCAAAAAAATATTGGATCTCTTGTCCATCTAGATACAAGATAAATATTACAACCATATTAAGTACAACTATGTTGTATTTTGTTAGTAAATATGTCAATTTCTAGCCAAAAAAATTATTATAAAGTTGTTTTCATTCAACAAGTAAAAATAAATTTAATTCTTTGACTATGTCAATTAAATTAGATATTAGATGATTAGAGAAACAATTAAATAACTAATAACATTAATAATATTAGACATTAAAGCACTGTTAACAAATAAGTAGGTAGATAGTTTAATTGAAGAAACATAAATAACTTAAATATATATAAAAAATATTGATTACAATAGTAATAGAACTATTTTATTTACTACATATTTAAAAACTTCAATATTAATAATTTATTGTACAGTCTAAATATAAATAGCTCCCTAACTCTAAAGTAAATTAAATAATTTTAGTAAAATAAATGTAGACTTCAAATAGTTTTTGTTTCAAGTTGACCATAGTTTGAGGACTCTCCGAGTCTTGGAAAAGACTCTTGGGACTCCTGAGTCCTAGGGCTTGCCGAGTCGACTCACCAAGGACTCCCGAGCCGAGTCCTAGAGAGTCTAGGCTAGGACTCTCAAGTCCTATCGAGTGACTTGCGCGAGTCCTATAATCCGACTCCCGAGTCCCAACTTAGGACTCTTGGTATCACCTGGAAACTATGACTATGAATGATGACATTTCAAATATTGAGTGTTTGAAGATCATATAACATGTGTAATATTTGAATTATGAGAAATTGATAATCAAATTAGGATCTTATGTTCTCTAACTGCATTAATTTATTTTTGTTTTTTTGTAAAACTACAGTTTTCTTCTTTTTCGAGTCCTAGCCGAGTTTTTTGCCGAGTTCGTGCCAAGTCCGGAGTCCGAGTCCTATTTTGGGCTGCCGAGTCCGATTTTTCCAACTTTCGTTTCAACCATTCTTCTCCCCCCTTCTTTATTGGAGGTTAGGCCTCTCAAAATAGTTCTAATTATTTAATTAAAAATTAAAAAATTACGAATGATATAAAATAATTAATAAAATTATTATGGCTTAAAATACATTTTGTAAATAATTTACTTATTTGTAATTTCACAGTAATTTAAATATAACTTCTTTTAATAAAATAAAAACAATATATTTTATTATAATAATTTAAATAACCATTAATTTTACCTCAAGCTCCCGCGATGTCGTATCTACAGTCGCCTGCTGTTGCAACTAGGGCCTTATGTGGTAGTTTTAGACGAAGGATATCTAGTCTCTCTGATGAACAACTTTATCACCATGCGACGGCTAATGCATACCTCGGACAACCATTTTCGAAGGGGGGGGCAGACAGTGGTAGGTTAGGGGCAGAATGTTGGTGGTGGTAGCTCAAAAAATCGTCTGGCCTAAGACCCTAATGGCCGGCTTTTGATGCAGCCATGGCGTGGGAGGAAGGCTGAAGGCCCGGTAGGGTGTTTGGGGGTGAGTGTCTACTCGTGGAGAGGGGAAGGAGATTCGGCTTCTTCACAATGTGGATTCAACGCCTACTGTCATCTTTGAAGAGGTTATTGCACACGAAGTAGCCAAAAATGCATCATATTTTGCAGAGTTGGGTCTGATCGGTAGATTCTGAGGGTTTTGGTTGTGATTGGTGGAGCTGCATCGATGAATTGCAAAAACTTAGTGACCTTTTTTGGATGGTGATGTACAAATTTACCCAAATGCAAGAGGATTTTTCATCATGGTGTTTGATAATGCTAAAGATAGGAACCATAGAAGCATAAATCTGCAAAAAAACCCGATTAATCGCGATTTTTAATAAATCTGCAGCTTGGACAATTTTTTCCCGATTTTTTGAAAAAATCATTGACTTTTGGTTGACTTTTTGGTCAATGATTTTTTTTTGTTTCAAACTGCGAATTCGCCAAAAAAACGTGTTTAAAATCTGGAAAAAAATGAAATCGAGCTGATTTTCGCACAAGAAAAACCATGAGACCATGGCTTGTTGCTTATTATTATGCTTTGATAGATTTTTTCCAAGCATCCATAGCTTGTTTGAAAGCACCTGTTTTAGGCTTTTAGCCAGCAGTTAAGTTGTCCGCCGATAAACATCTGCATGGCAAAAAATGCAGTAGCATAGACAAGGCAGTGAACTGCTTGAAAGAAATGTCTCAAAGAAATGCAGTCTCATGGTGATGGAATGCCATGACGAATGAAATGACAAGAAAATTGCTATGGATTGTCATGGCATTCCATCACCGTGAGATTGCATTTCTTTTAGGCATTTTTTCAAACAATTCACTACCTTGTCTATGTTATTTCTTACAATTATGCTTTGGTAGATTTTTTCCAAGCATCCATAGCTTGCCTTGGAGCACCTATTTTAGGCTTTTAGCCATAGCAGCAAGCAAACAACTGTTTGATAAAAATGCTTTGGTAGACAACAAAAATGTATAGCATGAACTGAAAAGGCCCTGTTATATGTCCGCAAGATGGAATTACACCACATGCCAAACATGGACACGGCATTCCATCAATCGCGGAGACTGCATTTCTTTGAGCATTTTTCGCCCACCAACGCCACTATGCTACGTCATTATGCTTTGCAGATTTTCCCAAGCATCCATAGCTTGTCTGAAAGCACTTGTTTTAGGCTTTTACCCACAGCATGAAGGCGCTTTGAACTGTTTGATAAAATGCTTTGGTAGACATGTATGAAAATGTGGTAGCATAGAAAAAGGTAGTAACTATTTGAATGCCGTGGTCTCATGGTGATGGACGCCATAATGCCATGACAAGCAAATTGGTTATGGATTGTCAAGTGGCATTCCATCACCATGAGACCACATTTCTTTGAGGCATTTTGAAACAACACTACCTTGTCTATGCTATTGCTTACTATGTTTTGATAGATCTTTTCCAAGCATCCATAACTTGTTCAAAAGCACCTGTTTTAGGGTTTTGTTTCATAGCAGCAAGCAAGCAGCTGAACTGTTTGATAAAAATGCTTTGAATGGTAAGATAGAAAAAGGTAATTATTTGAATGCTTCAAAATGTGGTCTCATGGTGATGGAATGCCATAACGAATGCCATGACAAGCAAATTGTTATGGAATTTGTCATGGCATTCCATCACCATGAGACACATTTCTTTGAGGCATTTGTGTCTAATACCTTGTCTATGCTATTGCTTACTATTATGCTTTGATAGATCTTTTCCAAGCATCCATAACTTGTTCAAAAGCACCTGTTTCGGTTTTAGCCATAGCAGCAAGGCAGTGAACTGTTTGATAAAAATGCTTTGGTAGAAATGTATGAAAAATGTGGTAGCATAGACAACTATCACCATCTGATATTTATGTAGTTGTAGTATGTTTTGTGTGCAATGTAATCAGCGATATGAATATAACCAACAAAAATCTATTTTCTATAATTCATGGATTGAACTCCGTATTTTATTTGCTCTCAATGTCTGTATGCTATGGAAATGCCATTAATTTTTTTTTTAAAGTAGTTTCTGACTACTTTTTTTCAATTTTTTATGTTTTTTTGTAAATCCGATTTTTTCCCGATTTTTTCAAAAAATCCTGAACTTTTGGTTTGCCGATTTATTCCCCAAACGATTTATGCTGCTATGATAGGAACACTGTTCTCTGTGATTATTAGTGGAGCTGGGAGGAGTAGCATTTGTTGATGCTTAAACCTTGGCACCCCGCTTTCAACCTAATTGCTGAATCCTTTGATCTGGCTCCTATCTGGGTAATGCTTCCAAATCTCCCTCTACATTTTTGGTTGGAATCTTGCTTTGAAGCCATTGGCAATTCGCTAGGAAAGTTTTTGGGGGTGGATGAGGGCTCTTTTGTAACAACCACTCTTGTTTTTTTTTAATTTTGTTTGCTATCTGATATGTGTTTTGCTGATGTGTTTGTTTGTTTGATTTCACACGTTTGCATCATAATAAAGTGTGAATAGGAAATAATGCATGAATAGATAATACAATGAAATAGTCTCGTTTTCAAATCTATTCATAACAACTCATGATAGCAATGAAGACAATGTATTTTCAAACTTAAGAAATATATTTCAGACCTGTTACAAATGAGTTGCAGACCTGATAGGAGCCAATACAGTCATATTTATTCACCATACATTGCAAGCTCTCACCATAGAGTGAGCATTTACACACATGAACTCAACCAAGACCCGGTCACTACGAAGAACAGCAATAACAACCTCCAATAGGCAGATTTCAAACCTTTGTAGCAGCAGACCCAAGTTTCCAACAAAACCTAGATTGGCACAACTCCCTAAGAGGGCGACTTGTCTCCAAAAATCACTGCTTCATCAATAAATTCAAGTAAATACATGAAATGTGGCGCCCAAGCAAGAGGAATCGAATGAACCAGTACCCAAAATGATTGACCAAGCATGCACAGAGATATGAATGGATTTCACCTTTAGTCACTATCAATAAGAGAGTTTCCAAAATTCTGGAAATGCAAATCAAACCTCAAAAAAAGCTCCAAAACACCTCCAATCACCACCAAAATGAAGCCAAAGATCAAACACTTCAAGAACTTCAAACCCACGTCAAAAAACCACAAAAATGTTCATCATTCCACCACCAAAAGACTGAAAATCAGAACTTTGTTGACACCCAAGGTGATCCTTGAAGTAGAATCACTCCTATCCGGCTAGGGTGGATCTTTCACCACCGAAACCAGCTCCAAACGGTGAGGATTTTTGTCCTCAACACTTAGCAATAGAACTCTGGAAGCATTCCAGTAGCATCCTATTATGTTGCCAAATGAAAGATGAACAAATGAAAGCCAAAATGTTGTTTTATAGAAGTGAGGGAAATTAGGGCAACCCTTTTGAATTATTTTCCCTCCAAGACTCCCATGCCCCCTCATGACCCTTTTATTTTATATAAAAATCCTTATATCTCCCTATTGTGGCGTCCACCTTTTGAGGCTTAATATTTGGCCCTTTTAAAAACAACTTTAATCAACTAGGTGTAACAAGGTACTTTTTGATGACCCCAAGACCCTCACTTATGTTATAAAGTGACTTTATAAAAATAACATAAGTGACGGAAAAATACAACATTATTTTACTCAACTTTAGACTCACCAATGCCCAATCAGGAAATATACACTGCTAGTGTAGCATAGGCCTAGACAAGTTGCCAAAAATACACTTACTATAAATAGAAACTGCTAAAAATAGTAAGTACTCCCAAACATCAAACTAGCAAAAAATTGAGATATGTTGAGACTTACTATAAATAGTAAGTACTGAAATTGGCCGTTGCTAATAATAGAAAGTCTTGACAGAAAGCACCGAAAACCACCACAGAGCCCATACTGGCTTTGAGTCCCCTAACCAACACCACTTAGCCTACGGGAACTCAGGAATAGGCTAATGGAACTCACCAAGTGATTAGGTGCAAGAAGGGGACATTACAATCCTCCCTTCCCAAAGATTGCTTGTCCTCAATGCAAAGTCCCTAGTTCAATTTCACTCAAATCTTATTTAAGTTGTTTGACATTTCGTCAAACACTTGGCATGTAAACTGATTTTCTTGAATATGTAAGATTCTACTGGATTGCAGCTCAATGTCTTGATTAAGCAATGCAAAGATAGTATCATGTAATCCACTTTTAACACAATATGAGATGTTTCTTCAATGAACAAACCAACTGCAATAGACTAGGACTGTATATTTGCATTTTATCAAACAATTGCCTTGCAATCTGACATTTTTCTAAGGACTAATAATAAATTGTAGAGCATACTAATGCCCATTCAGAATGCTGATTTCTTTTCTTTACATCACAATGTGCCTTTACACAATAAGGTTAATGCCCAAAGACTCCACAACACTTAGTATGACATTTTTACACCCTAGACGCTTTGACCACACAACAATATAGAAAAATTGTAACAACAAATTGTTTATAATTTTCTAAGTGCAATACAGGCGGCCATACAGAACAACACATTTATTTCATCACAGTACATTCTCCTTGACACAAGGTAATTCCTATGCAATATTAATCATATTTCTCTTGGACACAAACTAGGTCGGAATATCATCTTACAAAATTACCCCAACTTCATAATACATGATTTATAAGGCAAGAAAATGCATCGATTTAACTTGGAGATCACACGCCTTGACCTGCTAAGCACCTGCGACCTCAAGAGAACCTGTCATATCCATTTGTAGTCTTTTTTTGGCTTTAGCAACTCAGGTCAACTCTCCTAAGTCCCACAAATCCTTATGCTTGTGACGCCTTTGATCCCTGAATGAACTCGTGACCTCCTTTTGGCTCCTCTACACAAGCAAGTTCTAAAACGTCTACAAAACTCTTCCAATGCAGCCCAGATAAGAATGAATCAACCTCACTACAAGGATGACTTTGGATTTAGCCACCACAAATGCTCACTTCAATCAGGGGATGATAATATTCGCGTCTTCAAATACTCCAAAAAAAACCTTCCTTAAGGGCCAGCGCATAACAGAAAGCAATCTCGATCTCATAAAATAATACTTGACAACTACCAAATATGCTATGGCAGCAACTTCTGAAGAATCCCGTCTTATCTTGATAATTTCAGAAATTGCACCTCTTTGATAAATGCCTAGACTCCTTAATAAGCTCGGATATGGTGCAATGAAAAATCACGAGATAATATTTTACTAAGCCTCAAATGTTATCACGAAAAGTATAATAATGAAATCCACTATATCGCTCAAAATAATATTCCAGACAAATGTATTTATTTTCCCCAATATTTAATCAAAAGGAATTACTCGGCCCCCTTGATAATATTATTTAGAAATGCTCTACATTAATGTAACAATCATAAATTCCTATATATAAGCTTTATTATGAAGATAGCCAAATAGCCAAATACCTCAATAATATTTATCTCTTCCCTTCTCAACAAGCAGATCTCAATCGATTATCCTCAAATTTGGTCGCTGAAAGTCATCATTAAATTTGCAATGAAGCACCTGTAGAAAACCTGGATGGTTTCCTCCACAATCTCTAGCTAGGGTTGATGGTCTCACAACCGAAACTGGTATCCTAGAGTCTTCAAACCCTCAGACATGAAAAGCCTTCAAGCTCTTCCCAAACTGAAATGAGAAATGAAATTCAAGTATAACCCAAATGGCTAGCTCACAGCTCATAAAGAACTTTTTGCTCTTCTAGAAAGATCCTCCAAGAAGCTTCTAGAATAATATTATAATATTTCCAAAAGTGACATTATAATATTTTATTTCCACTTAAGTCACTTTTAAAATATTATTTAAGTGACTTTATAATTTATTATTTTATTTGAGTCACTTTAATTAAATTAATTAAAAATAAAGTTACCTTTATAATTTGATTTATTAAGATAACTTTATAAATAATTAATTTAATATTCCCACTTTATTTTAATTAAAATAATCAATTAAGCCATCCTTTTGAAATATTATTAATTTTTGGACACCTTAATCAATTAAATTAATTAAATCACTCCACCATAAATTTGGGGACATTACACCCAAGCCATCCCATTCCATGTAGCACATTCTCCCTACTTCAAACAAATGTTTAGAGATGTGGCAGTTGTTGGTACCTCATTCACCCCCCTAAAGAAAATAAACTGCGCACTACACTCCTTGACAAAGAATATTCCAAGGTGAGTGTGGTGATGGACGACGTGAGATAATGTTGGATTAAGACAGGCTGCTCTATTATCATGGATGGGTGGGCCGATATTAGACATCAACTACTTATTAACATCATAGTCACATGTGTAGTTGGCTCATATTTCCTTAGAGCCATTGATTGTTCAGGGAAGCGCAAGGATGCAAAATTCCAATTTCATATTTTGAGAGATGCCATAGAGGAGGTTAGGGTAGCCAATGTTGTGCAGGTGGTCACTGATTTAGCATGTGTGCAAATAAGCTGGTTTGATGGTTGAGAGTTCTTACAAGCACATCTTTTGGACCCCTTGTTGTGTTCATGTGTTGATCAATGCAAAGACATAGGGAAGATAGATTGGGTGTAGCAGGTGGTTGTAGAGGCTAGAGATATTCAAATGTTTACTTGCAACCATTACACCCCACTTGCTCTCTTTAGGACATTTTCAAAGAAGGAATTTCTCAAGCTTGTAGAGACAAGGTATGCCAGCTATTTTATTTTGTTAGAGAGGATGCTTGAGGTGCAGGATGCTCTACAGTCGATGATGGTTAATTCAAAGTGGAATAGATGGTCTATGGCAAGCACTGCATAAGGGAGAAACATCAAATGAAAAATTCTTGATGATAATTGGTGGTGCAATGTGAGGTAAAAAAACTATTATTGATTGCCGATTTTATAAAAAAAAAAATCAAAATATGATTTTATTATTTTTTGATTTTCTAAGTTCTAACTTGCCTTTTTTCAAATTTTTGTTTGCAGATATATTTGCTCCATCATTTCACCAGTTGTGGATGTCATTAGATATCATTGAAATGGGACTCGCTAGGACTCGGCAAGTTGTGAATCGAGTCACCCTGGCTGAGTCTTGGGGGCTCGACTTGGACTCGGTTGAGTCCTAGCTGGGCTCGCCGAGTCTGGCAGAATCGCTGAGTCCAGGCGAGTCTCGTCAGCAGGACTCGGTAGGCTGCAGGGTTTGAAAAGTGCAAAAAATTACATGAAATTTAAAGTTAAAACTTGTTTTTTTTTTAAATTATTGTGAATGCAAAATGATGTACGCCATGAAGGTTTGTATGGTTTTGGAGGTCTTAATTTGGGCTTGGTGGCAGGGGTTGCCCCGAGACCCCGTTGGGGGCGTTGCCCCTCGACCCCGTTGGGGGCACTGCCCCCAGACCCCCACAAAGGGCATTGCCCCTTGACCCCATTGGGGGCGCTGCACCCTAATCCCCGCAAGGGGTGTTTCCCCTTGACCCCGCTAGGGGTGTTGCCCTGCACTCGCACAGGCATCGCCCTGACCCCACCGGGGCTGCCTCCAAACCCCGCAAGAGGCGCGCTCCTCGACCCCAGCTGGGAGCCCGGTCTCCCGCAAGTGAGGGGCAATCGCCTCTAATTCCCCAATCCATTACCACGGATTGCCCATCACGCGATCACTGATCTGCCGAACTATTGGTTTCATCGCGATGGTCTGGCAACAGGCCCTTTGATCACTTCGCCAGCCACCTGCGCCCGGCAAATATACCATATGACTACGGCTACCGCGTTAAAGTGACCCAGGACCCTGGATTGGCCGACCGCTCAAAGAGGCCAAGGCCACAGCCACAAAGCGAGCAGAGGCTAAAGCACGAAAGCAAACACATCCACAACTAATGTTGGTGAGGGTGGCATGGAGTCACAAGCAAGTAGAATATAGTCAAGAATTGCTACATCATCTAGACCCACCTTAGATGCCTTCGTGAGGGAAGGATGCAAGACTCCTTTGAGCCATAGACTTGTAGTTATTGTTTTGATATTTCATATTTGTTTGTAACATTTGATGTCATGGATTTCATATTCCATGAGTTTCGTATACATTTGACTATATTTATATATCTAAGTGTGCTATTTCCTTCAGTAGCTCAGCTACAATTTGTGTACTTTATACTTATGTGATCAATGTATACTTGTGTATGTGATCAAATTTGCTTCTATTTAATGATGTTATTGTGTCTTTAAGGTTTATTCAATAAAGGGTGCTTGAAACAAGTTTTAAATCCTTAAAAATCTCTAAATTTCTAGGGTTTTTTCATTTTGCCGAGTTTGCGTCGAGTCCGGGCGCCAAGTCCCGAGTCGAGCCACCCTAGCCGAGTTCGAGCTGAGTCCGAGTCTCATTACTATGTTAGATATGCTGATATAGAATCTCCAAGTCTTGGAGAGATTTATGAAGCATTTGACACCATGCTTGGGAAAATGAAGCAAGCAATTTCTAATAGGGATCTTAATTTAGGATTATATGAGCAAAAGTTAAGCCCATTGTGATGCGGCGATGGAACACTATAAACACCCCGCTTCATATGGAAGCCTTTGCTCTTAATCCCAAATGGTATGTACCAAGGCCTGGTAGGGTGCCTCCTTGTGATGACGAAGAGGTGAAAGAAGGGTTTATGAAGGCCCTTGCAAAAATGTATTCAATTGAGGAGGCGAGCCTACTTAGTACACAATGGACTGACTTTTATAATCTTTGTGGTCCAATATTCGGTAGACCAGAGGCCAAGGTAGATAGAATTACACTAGCCCAAAAGGATCCTATTGGATGGTGGACATGGCATGGGAAGGATGCACTACAATTGAGGGCACTTGCTGTTCGCCTCCTTTCACAGGTAATACATTAACATAATTTATTAATTTGATCAGTGTTGAACATTTATATAATCATAAACTTGAAAGTCCTAATTTATTTCTCACCTCCTTTCACAGGTTGCTAGTTCCTCTACTGCAGAGAGGAATTGGTCAACATATAACTTTATTCACTCTATCAAGAGGAATAGGTTGACCTCTAGACAAGCAAAGAAATTAGTGGCTGTGCATAGTGCTTTGCTACTCCAAGATCATCAGACTCCAGAGTATCAACAAACTCTCGCATTACAATGGGATGTTGATCCAGAGGATGCCGCCCAAATTCATGACAAGGAGACACATAAGGGATTGGTTGGAGTTCCATTAGATGAGCTAGCCTCTCCTACTCTTAGTGGCAGCGACTCAAAATTTGAGTCTAATTTTGATGCATTGTTGGCAGATGCCAATTAGAGGCAGCCATCATACTTTCTATTACTATGTTTTTGACATTTGTGACATTGTCATTTTGACATTTGTAGTGCAAACTTGTAGCCTTTGGGCATTTTATTTTTAAAATTTTATATCATATGCACATCGACTGTTTGACATGAATTATGGAAGTAATTAAGTAGATGTAGTACTATTAATTTGTTCGACTCTCATCACTCATGTGAACTCAATTGTTGTGTTTTACTAAGTACTTTTGATTCTATAATGTATATGTCAATATGATTACATGTGCAACTTTATTAATGCTCATTGCTATCATTATTCATATGAATATCTGAAATTTGAAATTTCCCTATATTTTTATAATATATATATATATATATATAGCCGTCCCCTTTGCCATCCCCTGCCGTCCCCAAAAATCCCCTAAAAAAATCCCGTCCCGGAAACTCGGTGGAACATAGGTCCAAGCGCCTTTTTGAGATGTGACACATGGAAGACATTATGCACCTTGCTACTCCCAGGAAGCTCCAACTCATAAGCCACTTCTCCAATTCTCTTGGAGATTCTGAACAGGCCATAGAAACGTACCATGAGGGTCTTGATTCTACCATAAGGAAGGGGTGTGGGGAGACAGAGTACCATGAGTGTCTTGATTCTACCATTTGCGAATATTTGTTTCAGATCTAGCATCTATGACACACATACTTTCAAGTTGGAAAGGGCAATAGGATCCTTGTGCTGGAATGATACTAAGCATGATCTTCCACTGATACAATAATGCTGTCTTATGTACATGAGCTTGTATGATGCTGTTGGTTGTTATCCATTGGTGAGAATAAAATTATTTCTTTTTCTCTCCTATATAGTGACACTCTTCTATTCTGTTTGTCTAGGTTCAATGTCCATGAGTATGATGCATGTGTATTGATTCAGCTTCCTCGAGGAGATTTGATAAGCCATCAATTGTTTCTTTGTTGGCGTTTAAATTAGCACCTCTGGAGTGCTGATTGTAAACGTTCAGCTATTTCAAATGTTTTGCAACACTTCTTCGTTATTTAAAGAGAAGTCCCTCTCTACTGGGAGCAATGCGTAAGGAAGGGAAATGTAAACTAAAGTTCTTATCTTTTTATGCTTCAGCGGTAGGACACAAGGGTGCACAAACACAATGCGCCGTAGCTAAGCTTTTTCTCTGGTTTCTGCAGATCTCAACTACGACTAATCTAGCTTCTATCTATCCAATACCTTCCAAGAGATTAAGCAGGAGGCATGGTAGGCTGGGAATGGGTTGGTTGGATCTTTGGTCGCCATCCCACAGGAATATGGTGAGGAGGCTCTGAGCCTCTCGAAACCACATAGGGACAAAGGTTGGTACAAGCAAACACTACATCTGGGTAAACTAGAATCTGAGACACACTTAGGGAGGGAGGAGACTCCTATAGAAGTGGGCTAGAATAGTTATGAAAACAACAATTTTACGATGCCTTGGCCAACGAGCTTGCTAAGGAGGAGGGACTCCTATCCGAAGTATAGCTTGGAAGTCAACACATTAAACAACAACAAGCGATAACTTGTCAATAACAAATGTCCAAGGAGGAGGGACTCCTATCCGAGGAGGGAAATGAGACAACGAGCTATTTGATACAAGACGTGGACACAACTCAAAAAGATTGACCAAAATGCAAGCGCCTTTTGATATTCTCCTTCAAATCTTCATCAACGAATTACAAAGGTTGGGAAAGCAAAGGCGCGAAATCATGCACAATTACAATCAACCAGCGAACTCTCTCATCCAAAGGTGAACAAATATCGCTTTCAAAGTACGGTGGCAACAATGGTAATTTTATAGCAAGTAAAGTTAAACAAATAATGAGCCCAGAGGCTCTCTTATTTATAGAACGCTCAAAATTATGGGCAACCCCAAAATCTGCTTGAGTTAACAATGAGTTCTTGCAATCAATTGTAAATTTATTCCTAAAAGGAGACAAAAGCAGGTTAGCGGAAAACTATGATTAAGCGAAAAGCAAACAAAGAAAGAGTCAATTTGGAAAAAACTTCGCCGGTTAGTGGCTAAACTAAAAAGGTGAATTTAATGTGAAAGTATCCCTCCAAAATGAACGCATCCACGTTGGTGGAATCCAAGATCACAAATCATGGAAGCCAATTGAACATCCTTAATTAGTGGGATCTGACAATGCATGATTTAAGGAAAGTGGAGTTAAACTTGGAAAGAAGCATCAAGTTAACTCCAACTACATTTAATAGCATCTTGAGTTGACTTGGAAAGAAGCATCAAGTCAAACTCAAGTCTCATAAATGCCAATTGGAGGGTGTATGGCGTCCTTCTTTGGTGCACTTATAGTTCGCCACTAATCAGCAGTGTCTCTATCCATTGATTGACTTCATTAGCTTCTGGGGAGTTAATGCTCTGTAGGATGATGACGTGGCGTCGTAGCATGACCTCACTCGTTGTGAGCTGATTTCCGAAGTCAATACACTGAGATGCTGCCTCTTCAAACTTGGTTGATAAAGCTACTACCTTAGCAAGCTTGCAACCATCTGGATCATCAAGAAAGGTATTGTAGATGACATCCCTGAACTGGTTCTGTACAGTGACCATCTCGACGTATTCTCCTCCCTCATGCTGATATTCCATGCAAGGGAAAGATATCACCAACATTCTTGCGAAGTTGATAATAGTGGCAACCACCCGTTTGTAATCAATCAATTCTACTGAATGAGCGTCATAGGCTTTCACCTTGTACGCCAATTGTTCATTCCAAGCAAAGAGATGTTGCTTGTTTTCCTCAGAGTATACTGATTGATATGCCAATTGCAAATCTGCAATTGTGCTTTCGTCTTCAAGCCTCTTTTCTGCAATCCTTTGTTCTGACTGCTGGATCTCCACACGAAGTCCATGTGCTCTATCCCGTAACTGGTACAAGTTTGCCAGTATACATCTACCCTTGAGAACAAACTCTTCCACTTGATCTCTCAAGTGTTTGCCGAATGTTATCAATTGTCGATGATTTTGTTCGGCAGGGAGATCTAGTAGTCCTACTAGTAGGGCTGAGACGTTTGGTGTGCCATGTATCAAGCTGGTTATGTATGACCTCAGTTTCTGATTTTCAGCCTTTAAGGATGCCTTTCCTTTACCATCTTTAGCCATCCTTTCTTGTGCACTCACTGAAGCTATTCCAAGAAGGTCTGCCTCCACCTGTCGTGTAGTCTTCCCGAGGTTAAGTTGAGACAAAGTGTAATCTTCGACTTGGACCTCGTGTATGCTTTTCTCTACTGGTGGAGCGGCAGTCTCTATGATGATCTCACACTCTGCATTCCTTTCTATGTGAACTTGTTTCTTTAACTTCTTCGCCGACGTGTCTTGTGGGACGTGGTTGAATTCGGTAAAGTCAAGTTCATACGAGGGTTTTTCCCTCTTTCTTCCTAGGAAGCCTTCAAGCCAAATAGAATCTCGACGAACTTCACTAGGAGGGACGTGAGGCCCTTGAATGCTAGATGTGTGAGACTGTGCTGGAGCAATGTCTCTCGGTGGCGAATCCAAGTCGATGAGGACTTGTGTCTGCTGTGATACTGGTGATATTGGCGGCTCTGTTTCCATAACAGGCACCGTTTCTGCTGCTGCTTCTACTATTGTTGCTTCTGCCATTGGTTCAGCCACGGTTCTTCAACAACTACTGCTGCTGGTTCCTCCGTGATAACTTTTGCTAAATCAGGGGTAGCAGTCTCTACTCTTTGTTCTGGGGCAGCAATATCCGTGATTATTTCAGGACTATGCGTGGCTTTTTCCACGGTGTCCTCTGTGTTCTAGGCTTTGACATCCTCATCCCTCGGGGAGGATTGCACCATTGCTTCGCCTAGGTTTCCTTCTTGAAGTGGAAGGTGGTGTAGACTGAACCTGTGGCGGCTCTGTTCTGTGAGGTATCACCTTCCTTGATTTCTTGATGTCGAGATAGAGTTGGCTATTTCTAACCACTCTACTCGTTCTTTCTTCTATAGACGTGTCTTCTTTGGCATACCAATCCACTCTCGGGAGCGGTTGGGAGTCAACTGAATCTGCGAAGAATGAGGGGAGAATGACTTCCCCTTCATCATCGACAGGCCCTCAATGTCTGCTGACATAAAATCAGCAATTTGTGGGAGTCTGAATCTGCTGTAGTTCCTTCTTCGCACTTCATACTCGTCTTTACAATTTACCCAATAATCTTCCATAGAAGACTTATGTGACGAGTGTTGCTCGAGGTGTGCTGCATAGAGTCCTCTGGGATCATAGGATCTTCTATCAATGAGATACTTGAGGTTAAACCTCGCTGTTTCTTGACTCATCATCTTAGCATCTACCGCGAATCCACATCTATATAGTCCCATTTCAACGGGAAAGTTAACAGCTGTCTTCCTCTTCAAGCGCAGACATGAACCTCGGACAACTGTCTCAGGAATTCCATGAAGAACTACCCTATCTGAAGGGTGTCTTGGTAGCATGGCGGGGTGGCCAATGTAGCCATACACGCGTATGTAGGAGAATGTAGGAAATTGAATGAACCAATCTGCCCAATCCGCCATTGCCTCTCTGGCTGTTGTGAAATACGCACGTGCATCTCATGGTTAAGCTCACGTACTGTGTGCATAGTGAAGTGATCACTTGTCTTCTTGAAGTGTCTTTCCGCTTGAGTAAACTCAAGACGTGTGAAATGTTCGTGAACCTTCTGCACACCTAAGGTTCCCACATTGTTCAATAACCTGAAATCGCCTTGGAAGGCTATCAAGTATACCAGGTAAGAGCACATGTGGAACCTATGAGCTTCCAGATACCCAGTGATTTGTCGGTGGAGTGTGTCACTAATCAAAGTGGCCCAGTCATAATATTCCCTCTTGCCAATGATTTTAGCAATGATATAGTACATCCATGGCTGGAATTGACGACCATCTTCTTCTCCAGTGATTCTATTGAGTAGAGTGATTAACACTGCGTACTCATCTCTTTACATTCTCCTCGTCCCAACGACTTAGGCAAGCTTGCCTTTGTCACTTTTAACCATTTTTCAGCCATTACCTTTTGACATTTGTCTTAGCTGTCTCAAATGCCTTCTCACATTCCGTCACTGATATGACTTTGCTGTTAGGACATGATGGAATATCAAAACACCTTTCGATATCCTGAGGCTTTAGACTACAAACAATTCTTCCATCTGCTGCTCTGATTTCTCTGGTGGTAGGATTGTAATGCTTGATACAAGCGATTACAAGCTCTACGCTTTGAAGTGTGATGGGAATTGATGCGGCCTGCAGCAACCCGGATTCTTCAATATTTTGCAATGTGATTTGATTCATGCCTTCTAGCTGCTCCAAATCAACCACTGGATTTACTTGGTGTAAATTTGTGTCAACTGTTTTCAAGTAATCATGGAGTAAGACCGTCTTGGTCTCGTATTGTACCTGGGAGTACTGCATCTTGAAAAACTTAAAGATTGACTGTAATCTTGACCTTGTTCAGATGATTTTTGGAAACCCTTTAAAATAGCGCTCGCCGAGAAGTATTTTTCGGAAAAAATCTGGCACATGGGTTTTGTTCGTGCTTCAATGCTGAACAAACCCAGTTCCTCAGAATTTGGATTCTGAAACTTTTTCGGAAAAACCCCCAAAAATAGGGGCAGCAAGTTTGCTGATTTTGGAAAATTTGTCGAGATGGGTTTCTCTAGAAAATAATGCTGAATCTACCCAGTTGATCTGATCTGATGTAGCCTGTTGCTTTTTCTGTTAAATGCAAGAAAACCTAAGACCAGAAGAGAGGAAATAGACAGAAGATGGATTGGAAGTTTTATCTGATTCTCTGAAAAAAAATCTATCTCTGGTTCAATCCTCAAAATAGCAATCCTCTTCTACTTCAGATCTGCAAGAGAAATTGAAGAACGGATGAAAACCTTGTTCAAATATATCAATGGCGTCCTTGAGAGCTTGTGGCTGTTCTTGATCTTTTATCCTGCAATGAAATAATAAAATGGGACGCCTTCACCTTGAATATATATGTTTAAGCTTCAGATCCACAAGTTTGGGGACCTAACTCAAGCTCAAAAGGTGATTTTGGCTTGATCTAAAGTTAAAAAGGTGATTTCCACCGATCGTGGAGCCTTTTAGCCAATTTTAACTCAAAAGCTCTTGACTTTAGTCAACAAATTGACCCTTGACTTCTTTTAGGCGTCCCTTTTGGTTTCTTGCAAGTTTTTAAATATTTTCTCTCCTGAAAGCCCTCTGTTTGATCCTGAATCTAGCGTTGTTTGTCGATCCTGAGATGTTGCGAACACATTCACTACGGAGCTGGATCCAAACTGAAAAGAAGTGCCTGGGAGACATCATGATGAAAAGCTGAGTTTAGGGCTTCAAAAGGATGGGCGCCTTTTCCAAGAAAAGGCGCCTTTGCTAATGCCTTGGTGAATTTTCAAACCTTGTTCTTCAGCCTTTTGAAATGACCTCTCGTGCTTTGATCTGGATTTCTCGTTGATCAGAGTCAGATGATTTCGCTTGATGTCTCATCAGGTACCTAGCTCTGTTCTGCCAAGAATGACTGACTTCAGAAAACCTGGATCTTATTTTAGGGTTCCTTTATTCAAGGGCACCCCTCCTTGAAAAGGGCGCTTTTACCTTTTGGCCTAATCATCTTCATCTGAAAAGTTGCCTACTTTAATCTGGATTATCCGTTGAATGCTTCGTCAGATGTTGGTGCTTGCAGTTGCGTTTCTGAGATCTACTTGAGCTGAGAAGGTTATCCTGGGAAGCCTTTTGTCATTTATCAGCATCTGGAGGTCAAGAAAGAAGGGCGCCTTTCTTTTGGAAAGGCTCTTTTTCTTAGAACTTCGCCGTTAACTGTGGTTTCCTGACATTTCCTCAACTGCCTCTTTTTGCTTTGTCAGCAGCTGCTTGTGATCTATTCATCGGATGATCTAGATGTTTGTTTCACTGTCGAGCTAGCAATCAAACGTCAAGAATGACTGCTTTGGATGATCTTACTGACTGCATTTGACCCTTAAAGATCATGGGCGCCCCTGCTTGAAAAAGGCTCTTTTAGCATTTTGAGTTTTCTCCTTCGTAACGTTTCCAGAGTTAGTCAAATTTTGACCTTTTTCACTTTCAGGAATCTCCTTCATCAAACAGCATCATTTTTGACCTTTTCCGCCATGGTTGTGTCGTTGAAGCTTTTGAAGCTTAGCTTTCAGCACCTGGTACTGGCCAATCTACCATTAATGGCTGCAGAGGTTCTAACTTTGTTCCTGAAAAATAGAAATAGACCCACCAGAGTAAAACATGTCTTTTGATGATTCTGACTTGACCAATGTGATCGTGAAGCCTTTTAATCCTATCAAAATCATTTTCAATCATTTTCGGGAAGGTCCTATTTTGGTTTCCAAAAATAGGGGCGAAAAACCCTAATTTTCAAATTTTCAGAATTTTGCACATGTGTTCCTTGACAGAAACCCACCAAGATTCTATGATTGGTTTGACCTAAAACAGACTTTACATGGCATTTTAACAAGATTTAGCTCAATTTATACAGAATGCCAAAAAAATTTATTTTGGGTACAACATTCTTGTTAGAACCTTTTCCTCCCAATTTTTCTTCAGGAATTTTCATTGTATTGAGGATTAAATAATTTTTGTTCTAAGCTTTGGCCCAGATTTTAATTCTTGTAGGTGAATAATTCTTAGATTTTCTCAAGGGGGGATAAAGATATTAACTATAACAAAATGAAGCCTTTTTTCATATGACAAAATGTAGGAAACTACACCCCTGTTACATGTGGCATGCGATGGCTACTTTTGTGCTTGCACATAAGTGCATCAATTTATTTCCCTAGATTCCCATGTAATGTGGTTTATTTAGGCTATTGGATCTGGTTGTCTCTTACAAACACATGAAATCAATCTCATGGTCTTTGATTTTGCTATTTAGCATGAGGTTTTTTGTTGGGTATGCCTATTCCCATTTCATTCCACAATATGATTCACATTATTGAATTGAATATGGGTTTGAAAACTCTAGATTCTCTACTTCTTCAGAGCTATTTATCTTTGGTGTCCAAGTCTGTATTGCATTGTATATGACCTTTCCTCTTCAGTAGTTCCCTGTTGTATTGATTCCATTCTTAGTTTTCTCTTCTTTTTACTACTTGTTTTCTTTGCCTCTCATTTGGGAAATCTTTTAATAAATAGAACTTGGGGGTTAGCTTGGCAAAGAGTCCCTTTCACTCTTGTATTTGTCCTTTGAATTCCTTGTGGCTCAAACTGTACAGACTATGTTGTTGTGACGGCTGCAAATTTTCTTGTTTTTCTTTGCATTTGTTCTTTCCTTTCTAATTTGTTGTTTTCTCTTCTCCACACCCTCCATAGCTTCCAGTGCAGAAAAAGGCTTAGAGAAGGGGAACTAACAATCTGATGGGTGTCTCCTTTACAGCTGCAGGCTTTTGTGAATTTGCTTTGTAGCATTTCTTATGCTAGCTGAGTTGCTGTTGTATATTTTTATAATTCTGGTTTCTTTTGATGTGTAGTTGTACAATCATTCCCTGATTTTCTCCCACTAGCTTACCTGGGTCATCTTGGTAAGGGTAAGTTTTGCCAAATGTTTGTATTCATGAGATATATCTTGCACCTGAAGGGATGTTTTTGTAATCCAAGGGTTTCTCCCATTCAATACCTCCTATTTCCAGGATCAGCCTGTCCAGGAGTGATTTGTCCAAACCTATGTTAATGCATATCCATACATAATATAAAATTCCTTTGATTCATTGTTATCACTGATGCAATGACATGCTCACCTGCAACTATCTTCTTCAATGTCATTTCTTGCCAGTATTTTGTTGGTAAAAATGGGAATTGAACCCATACATGGACTACACTTGGTAGTTCCTCAATTGGTTTGAAGACTAGCTATCAATTGTTCACAAAAAGCCCTTATTTTTTGAGGAACCCAGATCCTCCTTGAAAGGTTATGTCCCATTCATTCTTTGTAAAGAAGATTGCCTTGAACTATCCTTTAGGTTTCATTTGGATTTCTATCACTTCTGCAAGCTTGGAGTCATCTTGAGCCTAAGCCATTAGCATCTTAGGTCTAGGGAAGACTTCCATGAATCTACAAATCAAAGCTCTTTCCTTCAGCATCTAGATTATGCTCCATTTCTTCCACAGAGAAAAAGACTTTGGAAGTGGAGGTCATCTTCAGATAACATCTAATTCCTTCAAGTTTAGTTTGTTTACTGTTTTGAATAATATCAGACAAAACCTTCAAGTTCTTTGCTAGCCTTCACTGTTTCAGGTGTTGTTGCTCCTCTAGAAAAAGGATGGGTTTGAATCAATGTTTGCTCATTTATAGAGGCAATGGCCTCCTCAGTTGGTTAAAAGTTGCTTCCTTCAGCAAAAGGGGAATTGGGAATCAAGAGAGGGGGAGGGACTGAATTTATGGTAAGATGAGAGCTGTGAAGAAAGGCTTGCCAGTTTTCTGCTGTCATCCATGGCCCAATTAAAAGATATGAATATCTGCTAAAGATTTTCCAGACTCCATCCTAATCTCATGGACATAATTGTGGATTGTTTTCAGCCAATACACTAGGATACAGAAAAATTATAGCATTATACTGTAGTATGTACAGAAATTTACAAAACATGCTGTTATGCATGTACTGGAAAAATAAGTCACTTTTTCCAAACTGTGGAATTCCTTCTTTTTTGCTGGGTAGGCCCATGGATCAATCAAAGTTTGAATGTATCATCAATATTGAAAAAAAAGGGTAGATATAGACAATTACTAAGAGGAACAAGCAGCTTGCCAGATTTAAATTCCAGATTATTTGGTTAAGAAAGATTCTTATTTTTTATCATGGTAAATCATCCTGGTTTTGTTCATTGTAGGTTGAGACATTCAAAATCTATAATTTTTCCAGTCATCGCGTACTCAATAGCCATTACTCTTCACAAAGAATAAATTGGTAAATAAATATTCTACTGAAAAATATGAATGGGAAAACAAAAAAGAGAAAATACGATCCCATCTCGACTACTTCAAATTTTGAGTTTTACTGGATCCTAATATCAAATACGTATTAAGAACAAAGGAAGCTTCCCATTAAAATGCAATTGACAAAAGAAAAAGAAACATTAGAAAATTAAATTCAAACACACCAAGAAACATATGCCTTTTCCATGATTGTCAAGCAAAAGAGAAAAACTCACATCAGACAGTATTCTGCTGCTAGCAAATCTTCTTGAAAGTCTTCTTTGGCACATTCCAAATCTGTTATTACCTGAATTACAAATAAACAGTACCGTAACCAAATTCACATCTGCAAATATACAAAAGTCTGAAAATTAAATGTAGGCATGCAATATCTTCCATACCCTTTCCAAACCCACCCGCCACCACATTCTCCTACACATACATACTTTTCTAATAGTAAAACAATTCCACATGTTTATGGTATGAGACAAAATTATAGACATTTTTTTTGAAATAAAATCTTGAAGAAGTATTAAGGGAGGCAACATTTTGGGACCTAAAATATTGTTTTTGAAAGAAAAAGTGGCTCAAATAGTTATGCCAGTAATGTTGTGGATATGGATACACTTATTTCTTTGGATAACTCTAGCAGCCCTGGCATAGGGTGCTCGTGTAACTAGAATGAGCCGTAGGAGAACCCCCTTATGCTGAGGAAGTGAACTGTCATCCATGTCAATAGCACTAACATGTCATTCCATATAATTATCATTGAGTCATTCCTGCTGTATGCATTACAAACATCATCCTCACCAAGCCACACACCTCACAAATCCTTGGCCTCCACCTCAAAACCAGGCTCTAAGGTTAGTCATCTATTATGTCATTTAAAGACATTCATATAGACTACATTCTATAATGGCAATAATACGAGACTATAAGAACATTATAACTGAACTCTAGGAGTTGTAAGACAATAACAACATTTATAATGCTAACAGATTCAGATTTCCGGGGAGAATACAACAGCAGCAGTAGAGATCATGTAGGTCGCCAAACCAGCCATAAGATAATTAAATAATAGGAAACTTAATGCATGTTGGCTAGGAATTTAAGTTAGCTAGAGAGGCCTAATTTTGACCAAATGGTGTCATCAGACTCAAATATTATAAAATTAGATGTAACTATTACCTCATAAATAATTGTGAGATGTAACACAATATCACCATTTGTCCTGGCTTTGTGAGTAAATTACCTTCCATTGTCATGAAAATGTTATTAATATTTTCAATCTGAAGTGAAGACCTAGTCTAGGCCATAACATTATCCGTAGAGATTTCAAAAAAGTTGGTCACTCAGAGTTTGAAAGAAGAAACATTTTCCATGGCCCAATAAACATTAATTTATCAAAGTAATATCTTTGTAAAGTCCCTTGCCTAATCTTCCCTGAATTTTTCAGTCTTGGTTGTTTGGCATTTTTTCAAACACTTGGCATGCATAAGACAGTATGTAGAATTCTGACTGCCTAGGATAGATAGGGATAGATTGGCACCAACAGATTATGCATAAACAATGTTAACAAAGTGAACCATGATATTTCTGACTTTCATTCAATCATATCCTTGCAAATTAGTGTACTCAGAATTATTCATCAGCAATGCACAAGTTCAGAAAATGCTTCAATCTCTATTGATACTGTGGTTACAGCAGATAGGACCATTAATACAATCACCTAGCACCTCATGGTTATTGCAATTCTTTCATAGCAACTTACAAGATTTTATCAGCATAAAATATACTAATTTCTGAATAAGATTTGGACTGATTGCAATGACAGAGAGTCTCAGATTTTGATATCAGACCTTTACATTCCTGTAGCTTTACATTGAGAACCAAACTCAACATTCATTCAAAGGAAATTCTAAAATCAAAGCCCACACCTGGAGTTGCTGCTTAGTATCTGAGAATGCTATGAGAAACCACAAAATACTTCCCAGAATTATACCTCCGTCTATGCACAGCAGTGAGAAGCTTCAAACAAAATCGACCCTTCACACAAAATGCAGCTCCATGACTGGTTATAATGAATATTGTCTCAGATGAGTGCATCAGATCTGAAAGGCATTTTCCAGTGAATAAAAAGGGCGAACTGCTGTAGATGAACACGCCACATACAAGATAGTGCCTTCAATTGCTGGTCACAAACTGAAGCCAAACCCTTGCCATGCCTTCAATGAGAGTTTATGATGCAAACATCTGATGAAGTAGCCTGAAGACGTCTCCCTTCAATGTGATATCAACCTCAAGAAATGATGATCAGAATTCTTCAACAACTCGACTCCAATCCAAAATACAGAGAAAATGTGGTGCCTAGGATTTTAGTAAAGCCACGTCCTCCATACAGCTGATACAAACTCAGAAATAGGTGATTTGATGTGATACTTGCTTCAGCTGGTATGAATATAATCTTCCACACAAACCCTTGACAAACTCCAACTGAACTTTACAATCTCCTCAGCTTTGGACAATGAAAAAGATCATTAAATTTGCAATGAAGCTCCTATAGAAAACCTGGATGGTTTCCTCAACAATTTCCAGCTAGGGTAGATAGTTTCACTATCGAAACTGGTGCCCTAGGGTCTCCAAACCCACAGACCAGAAAAGCCTTCAAGATGCTCTCCACAATGAGATGAGAAAATAACTTCAAGCATGAGAGAAATGAGCTCCTTCTTTCCTTTTTAAAGAACTCCTTGTACTTCTAGAAAGATCTAAAAGAATCTTCACCAAGCTTCTAGAAGAATATTTTAATATTCCTTAAAGTGACATTATAATATTTATTTTTCACTTAAGTCACTTTAAAAATATTAATAAAGTGACTTTATAATATTTATTCTTTTATTTGAGTCACTTTAATTAAATTAATTAAAATAAAGTTACCTTTATGATTTAATTTATTTAGACAACTTTATAAATAATTAATTTAATATTATTTCCACTTTATTTTAATTAAAATAATCAATTAAAGTCATCCTTTTGAAATAATATCAATTTTTGGACAACTTAATCAATTAAATTAATTAAGTCACTTTATCACAAATTTTGGGGACATTACAATCTTCAAGTCTGTATTGTGATGCTTTTATCCTCTACTTCTCCTTCTTGGCTTCCGTGCCTTTTTGCTCTTTTCTTCGGCACAATTGTCTTGAAATTTTATATGGTGATTTGTTTTTATGGTTTTCTCAATCACCCAAGTATATTTACCTATTTTGTGTAAAGAACCTTTCCTGGATAGGCAGATTTTTCAATTTATTACAATTGGTTTGACAATGCAAGCATTTTGTCAAACAATTACCAAGCAATTGCAAACGATTTATCAAACAGATTACCGTTCATACATCTCACAATCACATAACAATGGGCATTGCATGCTGCTCACAGGGCTGATGACAGTAATACACAATTTCCAGAACTTATTCACTTTCATTTATGAATGCAGACATTACAACTTTCAGGAATTTATATACAACACTTACTCATAATTATTATTCGTTACAGCAAAGGTAAATGATTAGCTAACCTTGTTATTAATATTGAGCTCATATACTCCAACGCTATTCCCCTCCTCTAATGGTATGGCAGCCAACAATATGAAGTTGGCAAGCAAGGAGGACCCAATAGCATATGGGAAGATGTTATCCGCTTGCATTCAGTGACATTGACCTCCTCACCAGCCAAATTTGTCTTTAATATGTGTGGGGGACTTATGAAAGGGTGGTCCACTTTGACAAATCTCCCCCTGACAACCTCCATGTGCTCTCCTACTGGCGGGAATAAGAGATACGACTCCTTTCCTAAAATTGCAATAGCCTTGGCTGCAGTTGGAAAGCAATAAAGTTAGCAGCCAGATTAATAAAGTCGGCTCTTGTCCTTTATTAAGACATGCGACGATTCTCCTCAACAAGAAGCGACCAAACATAAACTGCAGACGACTATTAAAGTGAGGGTGGCTTCTTTGAAGATGAAACCATGATCATTTAGATAATTGCTAAATTTGTCTTTATCTGCAAACCTTTGATTTCCCAACACTTGGCATTTAATTTCTTACTTGCTCATATAATCTGTGCATAAATTGATTCCTTCCTTGAAGGAAATGCAGGTAGGCTACAGTGGAACAAGAACCATGACCCTTGTATGATTTAGGCATAGTTGGAAGACTCACCGAAAAACTCGGCGAGCCTTCCAAAACTCTTTAGTTTTTTTGCCCCCAAGTTTTTTTTACTTTTACTTGCCGAGTTTTTCGGCCTAGGTTTTGCAAAAAATCGCTAAGTCCGACTCAAAAACTCGGCGTGATCAGCAAATACAGGTTCACGTCAAAGAACTCCATTTTATAATGCAAATATATATATATTTCTTGGTTCTTAGAGCAAAAAACCCTCCCAAAGCAAGAAGACACCATTTGGAACGTTTTTCCATCAAGGAGAGCAGATTTTAAGGGAATTTTTTGCAAATTTTGAAGGAAAACTCGAATCTCAGGTAGGTTTTTGGTTTTCCTCTTTTTTTTTTGTTTAATCATTTTCTTTCATTCTTTTTGCAAAATATTGATTCCAAATTGAAGAAAAAAACTTCATAGAGAAAATAGAAGCAAGATTTTTGCATTTAGATTCCAAAAAACAACATTCATGTTGATTTTTTATGATTTTTTGTAGTATTTTCATTGTTTTTTGAGTTTTTCAAACCTAGGTCAATTTTTTGAATTTAAATCTTTTTTCTTTGAAACTAATGTTAATTTACTTATTGATTTAATCATTTAAACACATTTGTATCAATTTAAATCAAATTTAGAGAGTTTTTTTATGATTTATCATTTTATGTGTATAATGTAGGTTGCTTTTTTAATTTTTTGTATTAAAAATCTAATATGTTGTATAGTTTTTTGTATGTGTAGGTTAAATACACACTAGTATAATGGCTTTTGCTTTAGGTTCTGCCTCAGGCTCCACCCCATCAGTGCCCTTGCCATCACAGGTTCCAAGCACTTGTCCTCCAGTGTAATGTCCCTTTTTGGAATTAACCTAAATCTATCCCAGATTATCAATTTCCCAAGCAAAGGGTCCCTAGAGGATACTTTGAATTGGTTTAGTCCCTACAAGTTAGAAATCCATTTCTAAAATAGCCTACAATTAATACTCCACATTGGACATTAGAATTAAGTATGAGTAAATCTATATTAAGCATCATAACCAACATTTCCTATAATTGATCCTCCCCTCATGTTACACCATGGTAGGAAGGTAAGATTACAATGGTTAATCCCATGATTGAAATAGACCTAGAGGCAACACCCTTTGATCCTAAAGGCAGAACTCCTCTGACCCTCGTGGGCTCATTACGTCCCACCCCCGGGTGGCGTATCTAGCGGAGATCAACCTAGACCTAAAGACAGTACCCTTTGATTCCAAAGGCAGTACCCCTTTGGCCCTCGTGGTCTCATTACGTCCCACCCACAGGTGGCGTATCTAGGAGACTCCATTGCATGAATTCCCCTCTGTAATCCTTCTTTCTCACCATGGTGGAACATGGGCATCATAATACAACCAAATGACTAATTAGCTTAATACTTAAAAAATATACCCTTAAACATTAAGAGTATATTATCACAAAATAAGTGTAGAGTAGTGAATGAACCATTAAGTATACTTGAACAATCTACTATAATTCTACATTAAATATTTTATCATAATCTAAATTAATTCATAAATCTGATCTATAAAATAATCAGGCTATCTACTACAATCTGAATCATAATTCTATTCATCATAATTTGGAACCACAAATATGCTAATCGTGAATAACCAACACCGAGGTAAAAGTTGTTATGAACAGCCTATGCACACTACGCAATGAGTGCTCTTCAAATTAGGAGGGGAAGCTCCCTCGTTGTGCTTTGACAAAAATACTTGCAAAGGGAAATAAGCTAAACTATGTCCTGTCTTTTTGTTTCAGCTGTAGAGGCACAAGGCTTTCTTGAAAGAACTTATACGTTGCAGCTGAGTATTTTCTGGTTTTGCAGATCCACTAACTACAACTAAACTTAATCTATCCAATCTCCTCAGGAAAACAGAGCATGAGGAAACGGAGCAAGGTTTGACTATCTGACGATAAACGAATTCAGATTCTCTACTTGAAGGCAAGGTGGCGCGACTATTATCTCAACATGAATAAGTTTATTGGGCACAAAACAGATTTAAGAATTTACCATGACAATCTTATGAAACCCTATGTGGCATAACACTTGATCAAAATAGTAAAGACTTCACAAAACAGATTTATCATCACAATCTCACGAAACCCTATGTGGCATAACCCTTGATTATAATGATAAAGATTCACAAAACAGATTTATCACCGTAATTTCTTGAAACCCTATGTGGCATAACGATTGATCACAATGGTAAAGATACACAAAACAGATTTATCATCACAATCTCTTGAAACCCTATGTGGCATAACAATTAATCACAATGGTAAAGATGTTCAAAACGATTTATCTAAACTATGGAAAGAATCCACCATTACAATCTCTTGAAACCCTATGTGGCATAACAATTAATCGTAATAGCGAAGACACATGAACAAATACCAAAAGAGCAATATTGAGGGCAAGGTAGGCGTAGCATATATTTCTCTCTCAAGCAAAAGTTATTTACAAATGAGCAAAAGCTCTTATTTATATACATCAAGGTGTAGGGAACCCTAAAATCACCTTGAGTCATCTACAGTTCTTGCAATGCATGCAAGATTGCGCCAAACCCTAATGAAGTAAACTATACAGCTTAACTGGAAAACTACCATCAGTTAACCGAAACATCTAATCTAAAAATGGACAATTGTGCGAGCATGCACGTCCTTATTGAAAGCGAGTTAACTGGAAGACTACCATCAGTTAACGTAAAACCCTAAAATAAAATTCCAAGTGTGTAAAGCTGATCTTAGAATAGATATGCATGTAATGACAACATCGAGTTAACTTGAAAGGGTAACACCAAGTTCAACTCGTGTGTGTAATGTCTATCCTGAGAGGTGGAAACTGAAGTTTACTATGTGTGATCTCGAGCAACCAATCCCTCAATGAGATTGTTAACTGTATCACTATCTGGAGCTATGAGACTCTGTCAGAGAATGCTATGTCGATGCAGCATATCCTCACCAGCTGTGATCTGAGACTGAAGTTCGCCCCTACTCCTCGTTGCCTCGTCGAACAATGCTGACATGACTGTAAGTTGAGTAACCTTACAGCCAATGGTCTCCCCACTGAAAATGGTATGAATAAGTGCCTGGAGCTCTGACTGAACATCGGTAAGCTCAACATAGGCACCACCCTTGATCTGATAACGACACGGTAAGCGAGATACTAGAGTCCTCACAAACCAGAGTGCACTAGTGACGTGCTCTCTACTCTCAGCCAACTCTGATGCCAAAGTGTCTTCTATCTTTACCTTGAAAACCAACTGTGTTTTCCAAGAGTAGATAGCTTCTCTGTCCTCTGCATCTATGACTGCATCATACGCCACACTCAGGTGAGCACATAATCTCATCTCTGGGTTTGTTAATAGCCATATCTCGTTCCTCATCCTGAAGACGAAGACGGAGCTCTGGTGCATTGTACCGCAACTGATATAACTCTGTAAGCATAGCACGGCCTCTAGCAACGAACTCTTCCTCCCACTCATCCAAACGCTTGCCATATGCAACTAAATGATTAAGTTGACTTTGCTCTGCTGGAGGCTCAAGCATTGGCGGGAGTGTGTTAATGGCATCGGGTCTATGCACACGGCTAGAAATATACTAACGAAGCTGTCTGATTTCAGCCTTGAGGGCTGCCTTATCCTCTCCGTCCTTTAGTATTCTATCCCTGGCACTGTCTGTAGCAACTTGTAGGAGATCAACCTGAGTCTGGCGTGTGCTACGACCAAGGTTGACTGTGATAACCTCAAAATCCTGAGATTCCAACTCAGCCAAGCTCTTCCCCTGTGGAGGTACGGCAGTCTCAATGACAATCTCCATATCAGTGTTTCTCTCTACGTGAACCATGTTCTTGACTCTCTTATCTGGCGCATCCTGATAAATGTCATCAAAATCGGAATGATTAAGAACATAAGATGGCTGCCTCCTCTTCCTTCCTAGCTGAGCTTCGATCCAAGATTGATCTCGGCTAATGCTACTAGAAGGGTCTGCACTAGCGACAGGAGGTACTGATGAGAGTGAACGTGTAGAGGCCTCACTGCGAGGTGGAGAGTCTAAATCCAATTCGATGTGAATTGGGATTGGTGACGGTTCTGAAACTGGTATAGGAACTTGAGGCTGAACCTCAGGTACTGGCGGGCTCTGAACTGGTCTCTAAATTGGCTCTGTGACTGGGTGTCTGTCAGGCTCCGTGTGTGTAACAGTGGCAAGCGCCTTGCCCTTTGAATTGTTTGGCGCTTGTCACTTTCTTAGGAGGATTACTCCTCTTCTTTTTGTTAGGTTTTGATGAGGAAGGTAGCGAAGGATTCACCACTACTGGCGGCTCTGCTCTGGGCATACTTACCCTCCTTGTCTTCTTGCTATTGAGGTAAAGTATACTGTTTTGAATAACTCTACTTGACCTTTCTTTGACCGTTGCGTATTCCTTGGCGTACCAATCAACTGCTGGCAACGGTTGTGTATCGACCTGCTCTCTGAAAAACTAAGGAACCTCTCCCTCATCATCTGATAAACCTCCCACATCTTCTAACAAGAAAACAGAAATCTGTGAGAGAGAGAAGCGGCCGTAACTACGCCTGCGAACCTCTAAGTCATCTGCGCAATTTGCCCAGTAATCCTCCATAGAAGGCTCGTGATATGTGCCTCCAGCAAGGCGAGCTGTATAATGACCTGAAAGATCATAGGCACGTGCTTCAACAAGATACTTAAGATGATATTTCTCAAGCTCTTGCCCTGCGATTTTACTATCAATTGCCGACTTGGACCAATACATTCCAAACTGAAAAGGAAAGTTGAGAGATGGTCTGTGCTTGCGGCGTAGAAGACGATGAACATCATGCATCTGTCTTAGGAACTCCTGAAAGATTGTTTTATCTGAAGGATAACACGGAAGCATAGCTGGATTTCCTGTAAAGCCGTATACTCGGATGTAGGTGTATGTTGGGAACTGAATAAACCAATCTGCCCATCCATCCATCGCTGCCCTCGCAACTGCCGAGATACGAACGTGCAACTCCCGGTCCAAGTTTCTCACTGTATAAGTCAGAAAAGCCTCGTGAACACGCTTGAAATGACGTTCAGCTCTAGTGAACTCAAGCTGCTCATAATACTGATAGACTTTCTGAACACTGAGAATGCCCACGGTGTTTAACCCTCGGAACTGACCCTGATAAGCGATCAAGTACACGAGATACGAACACATGTGAAACTCATGAGCAACCATGAAACCGGTGATTTGCCTGTGGAGAATATCGCTGATGAAGGATGCCCAGTCATAATGCTCCTGCCCAGAAATGATGCGACCAATAATGTAATACATCCAAGGCTGGAAAACATTTGCATGTGCTTGACCTGAGACATGATTCAGAGTGTGGATTAGAATCGCATCATCCTTTTGTATTCACCACTTCCACCCACATTGTTTGGCAATCTGTTCTTTGCTTGTTTTAACCATCTTTCGCCATCTTCTTTCCTCGACATTTGTCCATATCAAAGATCAAAATGCCTGTGGCACACCGCCTTCCATAGAAACAACTAGGGCCGTTCTCGTGTTGAGGAATGCCAAAACCCTTCGAGCATCCAAAGGTTTGTGTAATGTCCCTTTTTCAAGCCTCGACATTAAAGGATCATAGCCTTTCTTGGGGAACTCGATACATGGTTAAAATTAGGGTTTCCTAATTTTGAGGAGGTCATTGCTCTGAGATGGTTGTTTTAATGGCGGATTCCTTCTGGGTTTTCAGAGGGCTTCGCAGTGGTATGTTCGTCTCAGCATTCAGAGTACTTTTTGGAATTTACTATTTTTAGTAAATTCTATTTGTGGCAGCTTTCCAGATGAGCTCAGGTTGGTTGACTCCCGGCTTCAGATTGATCAGTTGACTTCATCAGTATTGGCTTCAGGGCACTCTCGGAGAAATAAGTTAAGTCATTTAAATTAAAAAGTCACGTTTAAATGTTATATTTTAACGTTGACCCCTTGGCTTAGGCTTAATGACTTAATGTTGTTTTAAAAAGTGGGTCTTGAGGGTGGCGCCCTCATTAAGAAATGTTTTAATTATTTCCTAAGTCAAAGCAAGATTATGAGGGGCGCATAATTCAAAGTTTGATATTTAATTAAAATGTCAAATCTGGAGCTTTGAAGAGAAAGTACGCCCTCTTGAGGAGATTAGAGATTTTGACCTAAAAGCTGATTTTAGGGTTTCGTGAAGTCAAAACGAAACTTATAAAAAGGAGGCTTGTGCATCATTTTGGGATCTTTGGAAAATACACTGTTATGCTGCCGGATTGGCTCTGGGAACGCTTCGAGGAATGAAGGCCTCCTAGTTCGGGCATCGCTTCGTGTTTGCAAGACAACATCAAGTGGTGATTCTTAGTCTAGTTTGTGAGTTATTGATATTTGTGCATTGTAATCGTCATTGTAATCCTTTAGTTTCTGATTCTGCATTTTAGAGGTATATTAAAGGTGCATTTTAGTGACAGCAGATTTAATGTTTTGCTCATATCTCAAAAAAGACAAAAAATATAGTTTTGGGTATTGCATCATTAGTTGAGTTTGTAATAGGCGCCAATATTCTCCAGATATTAGAATTTTTAAAGAAGTCTTGAATTTCCTAGAAGAAGTCGAATTTCTGTACTAGGCCGTACCATTGAGATCTGCATTGGAATCCGTGTTAATTAAAGCTGCAGTGTTTGGTTCAGTCTCAAGGGTCTATCTTGGTCGCCTAGGTCTTCAGAGTGCTTAGCATTTTATGGCATGTCAATTGGATGATTATTGAGCAAGTTGTGAACATTCTTTGGAACTTGTGAACTGCTGATTGCACATTTAAAGTACAGATCTGACAAAAAACGAATACAGAAATCTGCATTTCTGTTTTGTGGTTGGGACACTGTGATTTCTTAAGGATTGTAATTGCTTCTTGGTTGAACGTACTATTTGATAAGCATATGATATCTTGACATTGCAGGCAGTCATAATCTTTGTAAACTGGCAGTAGTACTGACCAGTGTTTTAATATTGCTTTGTCATTTCTTGTAATAATCATTCCTACTTTCAGTTTTAGAGTAAAATAGTGATAACTCCGCCCTATGGTCGCTACTGTCCATTCTGGATGAGCAAGCACATTCTGGGTGTCGAGAAGTTTCCTTTTCAGCACTTTCCTTTCAAGCATTGTTTTGTATTCACTCCGTCATATGGTCGCCCCTCACTCCGCATTGGATTGGGTAGCACATACTTGGCGTCGAGTTCCTTTTCCAGCATAAGCAGTTTGTTTTAGATCCTCTGACCAATGCTCGCCATCATCGGCGCCATTCTGGTTAGAGTTGCTTTCTTGCACGTTTTGGTTTCTTTCTCTAACCTTAACGGGTGCACTGCTTTGTAATCTGTTATTTGAAAAACGAAGAAATTTGGCTCGGAATATTTCAGTGGTATCAGAGCCACGCATCCTGCCATCCTGTGAAATCAGCCTTCTATGAGTGACAGAGAACAGAGGTATTTGGCAAGAGTATACAAGAGAGGCACAGTTCAGACACAGTTGCATCAAGCCCCAGAAGGTCACACAGCTTCAGAGATTTTGAGGGCTAATTGGGAGCCTTCACAAGAAACAGAAATGGGGGATAATGAAAGAAGTTCTGGCAACAGAGGTGACAGTGGGAAAGGTATAGATAATTCAGCCAATCTAGGTCAAGGACTAGATAAGAAGATGGATGCTTTGTTAGATATGTTTTCTCTCATATTGGGAAGATTGGGTCCCAATACTCCACAAAACAATACAGGGCATGCCGGGGAGCACAGTGCTTCCAATCAGCACAATGGTCATGTTGCCCAGCCTTCAGGGAGCAACACCTACATTTCTGCTAGACCATTCAAACCCACGTTTTTGACACCAGCAATCCCACAGCCTGACCCCGAAGAAAATGTTTCATCCTTGGAGAGGGTGAGGATAGGCCGTACGGAGTATGACACCCTTCCTGATGAAGTAAAACTTGACATGTCCTTCAATGATTACATGGAGTATAGAAGGAAGGATAGAGGCCAAGGGAGAAACTATGATCAAAGAAGAACCCCAGCACAAGGAGATTGGAATCAAGCTCTCAACAAGGTTACGCTTGCCCATTTTGATGGAAGCGATAATAATTCTGCTCGAGCTTGGTTACAAAAACTAGACAACTATTTGGCACTTAGGCCAATGGCTGAAGAAGAAGCGATTAGATTCGCTACACTACACCTAGATGGGGTGGCGCATGAGTGGTGGTACCATGGCCTAGTCACCTTAGGTCATGGGTCTATCACTAGCTACGATTAGTTCACCAATAGACTCATTGAGAGGTTCGAGAAGAAGGATCCAGAAGTGCATTTTAGGGAATTGGCACAGTTGAGACAATATGGCACTGTGGATGCCTACATAGCCGAGTTTCAAAGACTTTCAGTTATGGTCACTGGAATCACAGAGAGAAGATTAGTAATCCTATTCACTGAAGGATTGATGGAGCCAATCAAGGGTTGGATCAAATCTTTTGATCCACCGTCCCTACAAGAAGCAATGAAAAAGGCTAGAAACATGGAGTGGGCTGCTCCCAAAGCAAAGTTCCATTCCAAACCAGCTTTTCACAAAGGGGATAGAGGGAAAAAGTTTCATCAGAAGCCTCATCATAAGGAGTTTAAACCACAGAAACCTCATGGCTCAAGATTGGATCCAGAGACTATCAATGAACTCCGAAGGAAGGGGCTATGTTTCCGTTGTTGGGAAAAATGGTCCCAAGATCATGTGTGCCCAAAGGGTGCTAAAATTCATCAAATTGAGTTCTATACAGCTGATGAAAGCAATTCTGATTTTTCTGATCAGCAAGCTGATTTTGAGGACATCGATGAAGAAAATAC
>VDFB02000363.1:175533544-175596568 GCA_007258455.2 Sequoia sempervirens | reverse complement strand
ATGGTCATGTTGCCCAGCCTTCAGGGAGCAACACCTACATTTCTGCTAGACCATTCAAACCCACGTTTTTGACACCAGCAATCCCACAGCCTGACCCCAAAGAAAATGTTTCATCCTTGGAGAGGGTGAGGATAGGCCGTACGGAGTATGACACCCTTCCTGATGAAGTAAAACTTGACATGTCCTTCAATGATTACATGGAGTATAGAAGGAAGGATAGAGGCCAAGGGAGAAACTATGATCAAAGAAGAACCCCAGCACAAGGAGATTGGAATCAAGCTCTCAACAAGGTTACGCTTGCCCATTTTGATGGAAGTGATAATAATTCTGCTCGAGCCTGGTTACAAAAACTAGACAACTATTTGGCACTTAGGCCAATGGCTGGAGAAGAAGCGATTAGATTCGCTACGCTACACCTAGATGGGGTGGCGCATGAATGGTGGTACCATGGCCTAGTCACCTTAGGTCATGGGTCTATCACTAGCTACGATGAGTTCACCAATAGACTCATTGAGAGGTTCGAGAAGAAGGACCCAGAAGTGCATTTTAGGGAGTTGGCACAGTTGAGACAATATGGCACTGTTGATGCCTACATAGCTGAGTTTCAAAGACTTTCAGTTATGGTCACTGGAATCACAGAGAGAAGATTAGTAATCCTATTCACTGAAGGATTGATGGAACCAATCAAGGGTTGGATCAAAGCTTTTGATCCACCGTCCCTACAAGAAGCAATGAAAAAGGCTAGAAACATGGAGTGGGCTGCTCCCAAAGCAAAGTTCCATTCCAAACCAGCTTTTCACAAAGGGGATAGAGGGAAAAAGTTTCATCAGAAGCCTCATCATAAGGAGTTTAAACCATAGAAACCTCATGGCTCAATATTGGATCCAGAGACTATCAATGAACTCCGAAGGAAGGGGCTATGTTTCCGTTGTTGGGAAAAATGGTCCCAAGATCATGTGTGCCCAAAGGGTGCTAAAATTCATCAAATTGAGTTCTATACAGCTGATGAAAGCAATTCTAATTTTTCTGATCAGCAAGCTGATTTTGAGGACAGCGATGAAGAAAATACTCCAGAAGAGTCTGAAGGTGAAAAAGAAAGTGGTGGTACATTAGCTCAACTTTCGAGCTTCCAAAAGAATGAGTCCTTTAAAGTTCGTGGGATGATCAAAGGGCAACGTATTGTTGCTTTAATTGACACTGGTGCAACACATAACTTCATAAACGAAGTTGTGGTGGCAAAGAAAGGATTGCAAACAGAAGACTTTGAAGGGTTCAGAGTTATGGTTGCGGATGGGTTTCACATCTCATGCACCAAGAGGATTCCAAACATGTCAATGCAATTGGGCAATTACGAAGTCAAGGATGACTTCTACGTGGTCAATATTGGAGATACGGATGCCGTCCTTGGCATTCAATGGCTGCGATCTCTTGGGGAGATCTCTTTAAATCTGCAAACTATGGAGTTGAAGTTTCAATCCGATGGAAAGAAGGTGGTGTTGAGAGGAATGTCAAATGGTGGCCCTCGGATTGTGTCATTCAAGAGGATGGCGAAGTTGATACGTCATGATCAAGTGGAGTGGGCTACGGAGTGCATGATTCTTCCAACTAGTCCAGCTGAAACGAAAATAGAGCACCCTCCAGATATTCAGTCTTTACTCACCAAGAAGAGTAAAGTGTTTGCCGATTTACCTCCTGGACCTCCTCCTGATCGAGGTTCAGAACACATCATAGAGCTCAAGGAAGGAGCTAAACCGGTGATCACAACTCCATATCGGTATCCGAAGAGGCAAAAGGATGAGATCGAGAAGAATATCCGAGAACTTTTGGAGATGGGTTTCATACGCCCAAGCAAGAGCCCCTTTGCATCTGCAGTGGTTCTTGTGAAAAAGAAGGATAGTACCATGCGCATGTGCGTGGACTATCGTGCTTTGAACCAAAGCACCATCAAGAATAGATACCCCATTCCCAGAATAGATGAGCTCATCGATGAGCTACATGGGGCTAAGTTCTTTTCGAAGATTGATTTGAGGTCGGGTTACCATCAGATACGAATGAGGGGGACAGATGTGGAAAAAACAGCTTTCAGATGTCATTATGGCCATTTTGAATTCTTAGTCATGCCATTTGGATTGACTAACGCTCCGGCTACCTTTCAGTCTTGCATGAACCGTGTCTTCCAGAATCAGTTACGAAGGTTTGTGCTGATATTTTTTGATGACATTCTGATCTACAGCAAGACTTGGGAGGATCACCTCAAGCACTTGGAGGAAGTGCTTAGTATCATGGAATCTGAGAGCTTATTTGCCAAAGCTTCCAAATGTGAATTTGGAATGGTGGAGTTACTGTACCTTGGCCACATAATCAGTGCTGAGGGAGTGAAGGTAGATCCAGAAAAAATCAAAGCAGTAGTTGATTGGCCACCTCCTGAGAGCTTGACCCAGTTGAAAGGTTTTTTGGGTCTTTGTGGTTTTTATCGGAGATTCGTAAAGGGGTATTCACAGAATGCTGCTCCCCTTACTGATCTCACCAAAAAGGGAGCCTTTGCTTGGTCAGAAAAGGCTCAAAATGTTTTTGATAAATTGAAGAAGATCATGAGTTCGTGTCCAGTCTTGGCTATCCCGGATTTCTCCAAGCCATTCGAGCTGCAATGTGATGCTTCAGGTGAAGGAGTGGGGGCTGTCCTGATGCAAGACAAACACCCTATCGTGTTTGAAAGTAGAAAGTTACGGGGTGTGGAGAGGACATACTCAATCTATGATAAAGAAATGCTTGCTATTATGCATGCATTCGCCAAGTTCAGGCAGTACTTGGTGGGGAACAAATTCGTGGTCAAGACTGACCACAATAGCCTCAAGCATTTTATGCACCAGAAGGATTTAAATGAGAGGCAACAGAAATGGGTGAGTAAGCTTCAAGCTTACGACTTTGACATTGAATATGTCAAAGGAAAGAATAATGTCGTGGCCGATGCTCTCTCCAGAAGGCCTCATCTTAGCTCATTGTGTGAGCTTACTGCAGATTGGAGGGACATGTTGCTTGCTGATTATGCCAAAAATCAGTTTGCAACCAGCATTCTGGAAGGTACTTTCCATGATGACAAGTACCAGGTGGTTGAGGGATTGATTCAGTATAAGGGAAGAATCTTTCTGGTGGCTGATTCTAAGCTCAAGAAGAAGATTCTTTTGAATTTTCATGACATTCCAGTTGCTGGTCACCAAGGTTTTTTCAAGACCTATAGGCAGATCCGAGAAAGGTTTTCTTGGAAAGGTTTGAAGAGAGAGGTTCAACGCTACATTCAGGAGTGTCCTGTTTGTCAAGCGAATAAAAATGAGCATACATTACCAGCCGGGTTGCTGCAACCACTTCCAATTCCCAATCAAAAATGGGAAAGCATTTCAATGGATTTCATCACTGGGTTGCCCAAGGCCCAAGGGAATATTTGCATTTACTAGGTGTGCTGAGCCAGATTAACCGTTTGCTCATTTCCTTTGCTATTACCAAGACCTTTCTCGTTCTCAAGTTGCAGATTTGATTTTTCGAGAAGTGTTTAGGGCTTCCATGGGTTGCCAAAGAATATTGTAAGCGATAGGGACAGCAAGTTCCTGGCACCTTTGGCAAGTAGAAGTATCTTTAATGAGTGGTAATGCGCTTCACCTTAAGCACGAAGTTATCACCCCCAAACTCGATGGGCAAATGTATGGTGAACAAGTGGTTGGAAGGCTACTTGAGAAATTATGTGTCAGAATAGTAGAAAGCTTGGGTCAAGTGGCTGCATATAGGTGAGTACTGCTACAACTCTACTTTTCATATGTCAATCAAGATGTCTCCTTTCTTGGCACTTTATGGGTATGAAGCACCCAGTTTTGCAGATTTGGTGTTTGGTGACAGCAAAGCACCATTATCCAAGGATTTGTTGCAGCATAGTCAAGACATAATGAGATCCTTGAAGGATAATTTGCAGATTGCACAAAATCAACAGAAGTTATATGCTGATCAGAGGCGGGTAGAGCGTTCCTTTGAGGTTGGGGATATGGTCTATCTCCGTTTACAACCTTATAGACAGTCTACTCTCAAGAAGAGTGGAGCCGAGAAGCTCAAACCTCGCTTCTATGGGCCATTTAGGGTCATCAGAAAGGTTGGGGCAGTAGCTTATGAATTAGAGCTACCTTCAGATAGCAGAGTGCATAACGTCTTCCACGTGTCTCGCCTCAAGAAGGCACTTGGACACAATGTGGTTGCTTCTTCACAGCTGCCACCGTTGGACGAAGAAGGACAGTTGGTTCTAGTTCCCGAGGAGATACTTGATGTCAGAGAACGTTCCTTGAGGAATAGAACTATCAGAGAATGTTTGGTAAAGTGGAAGAACCTGCCTATGGAGGATGCAACTTGGGAAAGTGATGAGATATTGCAAAGATTCTATTTTAGCCGCTCGGAGGACAAGCACCCGGGAGGGTGGACTGTGAATGTCCCCTCAACCTCCTCGACATTAAAGGACTGCTAGCCTTTCTTTGGGAACCCTCAAGGCTATGAAGTTAAAATTTTCAGGGCTCTAATTTTGAGGAGGTCATTGCTCCTGCAGGATGGTTGTTTTAATACGGATCTTCCGGTTTTCTCGATTGCAGTGGGTATGTTCGTCTCTCAAGATTCGTGAGTATCTTTTGAATTTACTATTTTTAGTAAATTCCCATTTGTGGCAAAATTTTCCGTGATGAGCCTCCTCTCAAAGTTGGACTCGCTCAGATTGATCAGCTTCTGACTTCATCAAGATACTTCGTAACTCCTGAGAAAGTGTTGTTTCATTAAATTAAAAAGTCACGTTTAAATGTTATATTTTAACGTTGACCCCTTGGCTTAGACTTAATGACTTAATGTCGTTTTAAAAAGTGGGTCTTGAGGGTGGCGCCCTCATTAAGAAATGTTTTAATTATTTCCTAAGTCAAAGCAAGATTATGAGGGGCGCATAATTCAAAGTTTGATATTTAATTAAAATGTCAAATCTGGAGCTTTGAAGAGAAAGTACGCCCTCTTGAGGAGATTAGAGATTTTGACCTAAAAGCTGATTTTAGGGTTTCGTGAAGTCAAAACGAAACTTATAAAAAGGAGGCTTGTGCTTCATTTTGGGCATCTTTGGAAAATACACTGTTATGCTGCCGGATTGGCTCTGGGAACGCTTCGAGGAATGAAGGCCTCCTAGTTCGGGCATCGCTTCGTGTTTGCAAGACAACATCAAGTGGTGATTCTTAGTCTAGTTTGTGAGTTATTGATATTTGTGCATTGTAATCGTCATTGTAATCCTTTAGTTTCTGATTCTGCATTTTAGAGGTATATTAATGGTGCATTTTAGTGACAGCAGATTTAATGTTTTGCTCATATCTCAAAAAAGACAAAAAATATAGTTTTGGGTATTGCATCATTAGTTGAGTTTGTAATAGGCGCCAATATTCTCCAGATATTAGAATTTTTAAAGAAGTCTTGAATTTCCTAGAAGAAGTCGAATTTCTGTACTAGGCCGTACCATTGAGATCTGCATTGGAATCCGTGTTAATTAAAGCTGCAGTGTTTGGTTCAGTCTCAAGGGTCTATCTTGGTCGCCTAGGTCTTCAGAGTGCTTAGCATTTTATGGCATGTCAATTGGATGATTATTGAGCAAGTTGTGAACATTTGTTGGAACTTGTGAACTGCTGATTGCACATCTAAAGTACAGATCTGACAAAAGACGAATACAGAAATCTGCATTTCTGTTTTGTGGTTGGGACACTGTGATTTCTTAAGGATTGTAATTGCTTCTTGGTTGAACGTACTATTTGATAAGCATATGATATCTTGACATTGCAGGCAGTCATAATCTCTGTAAACTGGCAGTAGTACTGACCAGTGTTTTAATATTGCTTTGTCATTTCTTGTAATAATCATTCCTACTTTCAGTTTAGAGTAAAATAGTGATAACTCCGCCCTATGGTTGCTACTGTCCATTCTGGATGAGCAAGCACATTCTGGGTGTCGAGAAGTTTCCTCTTTCAGCATTATTTCTTTCAAGCATTGTTTTGTATTCACTCCGTCATATGGTCGCCCCTCACTCCGCTTTGGATTGGGTAGCACATACTGGTCCGGTCTTCCCCATCATCATCGGGCCCATTCGTTAGAGTTGCTTTCTAACGCTTTTGGTTTCTTCTTAACCCAGTGTGCACCGCTTTGTAATCGTTATTGAAAACGAAAAATTTGGCCTTCGAATATTTTCAGTTTGATCGCAAATGACCCACCACAACTCCACACTATCTCACGAAAGTAGTAGAATTGTAATGTTTAACATCACTTAATTCAACATGCTGTTCCATAGGTATGGAAGCGGCCTCTAGTAAACCAGAATGGGCTTCAATGTTCCGGGAATGATTGAACTTCGATTCTTGATCGATCTAGTATCGCCCGGCAATACTTTGTGAAGGTCCTCATTTCAACCAACCTCGAAAACTCCGCGAGTAAGGACGGCTCTGGTCCCGAGATTCGAGCTGAGTGAACTGCATTCTGAAAAATTAGCCTGTCGACTGTGAACTTGACTATATTCTGACAAGATTTCTGGAGGCTAAAAATAGCCTGCGAGAGTTAAAAATAGCCTTTTGAAGAATTATTTTCAGCGAAAAATCTGAGATATGAGTTTTATCCAGAAAAGGATTCTAAGACAACCCAAAACGTCAGATTTGCGAAAATTCAACTTCTACTCGATCGTACAAAGACTTTTCACTTGAGAAAATTAATAACTCAAGAACGAACGTTCTGAAGTTAAAAATTCCTGAAAAATCAAACGCACGTTTCTAACTCGAGGAAATTATATGAAAATGATCCAGATACTGAGACTTGTAGAATTCGCCAATTTCAGGAACATGCACACTGTATTTTGAGAGAAATCTGAGATTAAAGGATGCAAAAAGACGTTTTTATATGTTCTGTGAAAATCGCCTTAGATTTCCTCAAATTACTGATAATTATGAACTTTGATCTGCAAAAAGATATGTTAGGAAAAATCGCCTCTGATAATTGATGTAGATTTTGCCTTTGATTTGGAAGAATTCGCCTTGTTTTTGAAAACCACGAATTTATCCTTTGAAATTTGCGCCTTGATGAAGAAATTCGAATTTCCTTTGAAGAAAATACGAATTTATATTGAATTTGAGGATTCGCCTTTGATTATTAAATTCGCCTTGAATATTAAATTCGCCTTTGAATATTGAGGAATTGACAACTGAAGAACTTGCGAATTGTTTTGAATTTATGAATTGCGAATTTCTTAAAGGTGCGCACCTTCTCTTCTTGAAGAAATAAAAATTATCTTTTGAAGTTGCTTTGAAAATTGATAAACTTCAATTTCCCTTTGAAGATATGAATTTGCTTTGAAAAACACGAATTTCACTTAAGATTGGATTTTCTCTTAAAGAATTCGGATTTCTCTTGAAAGCTCTGTGAATAACAATGAAGATGGCGCCATGTTTAAATAAGATGAAATTCGCACCAATTGGCAACTGCAAGAATTCAAAACCCTGACAAAAATAGAAGATCTCTAATTGGTTGCCTTTTAGTTCCACTGCCACTGACTGGAAGTTCGAATTTGAATAAATAATAAAATATTTATTATCATGCATTTAGCAAAAGCGCCAAAAATAGAAAATCGCCATCTTATGCTAAAATTGCAAATATTCTGAACTTCAGTTGACAATTTTGTTGAAGTCTTAGGATTCACCGTCGGGCTTCACCGATTCCGAAAAGTCATCTCTTGAGCTCATAGGCGTCCATTTGCTCAAGATACTTCACTTTTTATTAACTCCCTATTTTATAGCTGACAACACTGTTACGACCGGCCAACTTCAACACTGATTTCCGGGTGACTGGGAGATGCTGAGACTGATCTAAGATATTCATCGGATAGCCTACTGAATAAGGAAGAAATGTCTGCTGGGAGACACTACTGCTAAATCCATCATTTAACCCCCTGAAAAATTGGGCGCCTCTGATTAAATTCATTTACGGGTTCCAGACTTGGCCATTTTCCTAAACTGCCATCTGAGACTTCAAACGGCTGCTGACGGCGAACGATGAACCCTGCTGATAGGAAACGAAGCTTATTGCATGCCTGAGGATATTCTGCATCCAACGACTGTACGCATGACCTCTAAAAAGTTCATTAAGGGCCTCAAAAGTAAAAGCGCCCCTGGCTCTTAGTTGCACTGAGGTCATTTCGACGAAAATTGAACTTTCACCCAAGTACCCTACTTTGATCTCTGATATCTGGAGCTGGGATGACCCGATTCAGGCACTATCTGTTTTGACGGACAGCCAGAAGGGCCCACAAGAGAAGTCTTTGGAGGTGACGAAGCAAGAAAACTGCTTCTAAGACCTCAAAAACTCCAGTGCGTATTTTATTTAAAATTACTGCTCCAGACTTGCCATTTTCCGGATATCCTCACTTTTCAGCATCTCGCCAAAGACCACGCACGTACGAGCGTTTGCCAAATCCCGAAGGCTGACGGCTAGATAAAATGATTATGCTCAATAGCCGTGAAGACTTCGAACACGAACGGGCTCATCTGACAGGCCTAAAGGCTAGGCGCCTCTAGACTATATAAATACACTACAAATTGTTTGTTGGTTCGCCCATGAAATTACGTGCTTGGTAGAACTTCCGCCACGATCACCTGGAACGTCGGATCGACAAGCAGGATGATGCATCGCGGAGCTAGGCTAGAGTAGTACTGATGTTAGGAAGACTACGTCTGCAAATTCTAGCATTTGAAGGGTCCTATAAACCAGCGCCCCTGAGCTGTACTTGCACTGGGAATCAACGAAGAAGCTCAGAAACGTGAAAACTCCATTATAAGCTGATCTTCAGAAGACTGCTGCCGGAATTTTGAAACTCGGATGACTGCGTTTGATATCTCGCGGGATAAGCAGACTAGTCGTGAACGGATTGACTGCATCCATTATCGAAAATGCCAAGATTTACCCCCTCCTTAAGATGGGCGCCCTCAGGCTAGAGGTGCGCTTTTGCCTGAAAGTGACAAAATTCTCACATCTGGAACTTTAGGGATTTCAACTTCTGACGTTGTTTGCCAGAGCTGTGGGTCTCGGAAAACTTCGCTGGATAGCTTATCGGATAGCCAGACCAATTCTGAAGAGATTGACTGGATGCTTGAACACTTTCAGCAAGATCTTGACCTTCAAAAAGTTGGGCGCCCCTGGGCTATAGTTGCGCTTTTATGCTTTTTCCTGAGAAATCTTCATATATCAATCACTGAAAACTTCATCTCGATCACTGAAATGACCGTATGCAATTTGAAATGTCGTCGTGAGATGTTCTTCTATCATGAAAAACTCCATTCTAAGTCTCTGCTTCAGGTTCTGTTCAATATAACTGACTTTGACTGACAAACTATTGACAAAAACTCCATGCTTGATATTGCCCAAAACTGCGTTTTACCTCATTTTAGCAAAATTTAGACTATTCTATGCAAAATGTCTTGATGAAGCAAAAAATTTGGTTTGGGTACAACATTAGGCTCCGTCTAGTGACCATGTCGGATACCTACGGCATAGGAGAACCTAAGAATCTCAGTGTTAAGTAGACCAGTGTTTTATAATTGGGCATTGGAGTCAGGATTTTCCCTAATCACCTAAAACATTTGGAGTTTCCTAAAACCTAACCTAGAAATCACCTAAAACAAGACTACCTAAATCACCTAAAACACGACAAAACATCACAAAACGGGGAAACACAATACTACATAACGATAAAGCATAAAAAATTACTTACAAAATATTTACAATATTACTCCTCCCTCGGAGGGTTGAAGTGCTTAAGATATTGCCCGCTATAAGGAATCGGGAAGAGCCTTCCATCCTGATGTGAAAGAATATACGTGTTCTCTCCTGCGGATTCATGAATCTGGAAGGGCCCTAGCCATAAGGAATCAAACTTTCCATGCATCCCTTTTGGCTCATGCCTTTTGTCCCACAAAAGGACTTGATCTCCGACTTGAAAGTCTCTGTGACGAGCCTTCTTATCAAAAATTTTCTTCACTCTTTCTTGATGTTGAGTGATTTTATCGACAACCTCTGTCCTTTCCTCTTGAAGTTTCATCAGGAGCAATATCCTCGTCTGAATAGGATCATTGAATTCTTCATCTTCCACTGCAGATGCCAGCTGTAAAGCAGACAGCTCCAAGGTAATGGGCAGAATGGCTTCTGTACCATACAAAAGTATAAAAGGCAAGGTGCCAATAGCTCTTTTTGGAGTTATACGATCAGCCCAAAGAGCGTCGTATAACTTAGTATGCCAAGCTCGCTGATTTGACTCAACCAACTTGCGTATAATTGTGACAATGTTCTTATTGGATGATCCGGCTTGTCCATTACCCTGAGGGTAATAATCTGATGAATGAGACAACATGATGCCGTGATCAAAACAAAAACTTAAAATCTCCTCTGACGAGAAGCAAGTAGCATTATCAGTCACAATTTTCCGAGGAACTCCGAAGCGAGAAATGATATTCTCCTTGAGAAAGCTGCAAACCACTTCGGACGTAGCTCGTTTAGTAGGAACCGCTTCAACCCATTTAGTAAAATAATCTGTCGCTGTAAGGACAAAAACATGCCCCTTGCTGGAAACTGGATTGACAGGTCCTACAAAATCAATACCCCACTGCTGAAATGGAGCATCAATGACAACTGGCCTGAGTGGAAAGGATGCCAATTTCACTTTACCAGCAAACTGCTAACATAACTGACATTTGTACACCCAATCAAATGCGTCACGAAACATAGTTGGCCAATAAAACTGTGCTCGTAGAATCTTGAATGCAATGACCCTTGATGAAAAATGTCCTCCGCATGCCTGATTATGAAAAGCCTATAACAACCTTCGTTGCTGATCCTTTCCGACACATAATAGGAAAGTTCCGTCAAGGCCATGCTTGTACAGAACGTTGTTAACTAGCACGAAATTTTGTGCTTTCAATTTCAGTGTTCTTTTCTGCTGTTTGTCCATGTGACGTGGACATTCTCCATACGTTGAATAATACCATAGAGGTGTATACCATTCTTCTACAGAATTAACTAATAAGACCAAAGGAAGGTCTTCTTCAATTTCTTGGTTTGAACCAATTCCACCATTGCTCTTGAACTTGCGATCTCCATCTTTCGCCAACAATCTGCAAAGACCTTGTCCGCGAACAAGCTTGGTTGGTTTAATCTCTAGATCATATTCCTGAACCCTTGCGATCCAATTCCCTCTTTTCGTGCCCATCTCCTGCTGAGTAAGCACACTTTTGACTGCTGGATCGGTGACATACACCGTTGTATGTGAATTCAAAAGATAAAATCTGAAATTCTTGACAGCTCTGACAACAGCATAAGCGTTCTTCTCAATCTGGGAATAACGCATCTCAGCATCTTTGAAATTAGCACTCATAAAAGCAATAGGAGATTCACCCTCCTCGCTGAGCTTCTGTGTCAAAATGGCAGACAATGAATGTTCTGACGCATAACAATAAAGAATGAAATCCTTCTGAAAGTTAGGCCGAACTAACACTGGTGCATTAGCAATAGCTTCTTTAATCTTAATAAAGGCCTGTTTGCCTTCGTCCGTCCACACAAATGTAGACGTCTTCTTCATCATTGCTGAAATCTCCTTTGTCAGCTCTGAGAAATCAGGTACAAATCTTCGGATAAAGTTAACTTTACCGAAAAAGGAATGCACCTGCGTTTTGCTTGTAGGGAGAGATAGGTTTCTGATTGAATCCACCCGATTCGGATCTATTCTGGTACCTTCTTTGGAAACGATATGACCAAGTAACTTGCCCTCCGTCACCGCAAAGATTGTCTTCTTCGGATTCAAAGATATTTTATGATACCTACATCTCTCGAACACTTTCACAAGGTGTGAAAAGTGATCACTCCGTTTATCTGAAAAAACGGTTAAGTCATCAAGATAGACGACTATGATCTTATTCCTAAGATCCCCAAACGCTAAATCCATGGCTCTCTGAAAAGTAGCACCGGTGTTGATAAGGCCGAAAGGCATCCTCTCATAAGCAAACGTTCCCCACGGCGTGGTGAAAGCTGTCTTGATTTGATCCTCCTCAGCCACTGCAATCTGATTGTAGCCAAAAAAACCATCAAGAAGTGATAGCATTTCTAATCCGGTAACTGTCTGCAATGTATGCTCCATGATAGGTAAGGGATAATTGTCCTTTAAGGATGATTGATTCAAGTTCCTGAAATCAACGCAAATTCTGATTTCTCCATTCTTCTTGTGCACAGGAACGATATTTGACACCCAGGTGGAGTGATGAATAGGAAAAATTATTCTGGAGTCCACCATCTTCTGAATTTCCGCATAGATAGTATCTCGAATTCGCAAATTATAATGTCTTTGTTTCTGCCTGAAAGGCTTAACTTCAAACTTTAGCAGAACTGTGTGAGACAATTCAATGGGTGTGAAGACCTTTAAATCTTCATATGACCAGGCAAAAACATCCTTGTACTGCTTGAACAAGGCGATAAACCTCTCAGTTTCTTCAAGAGTACAACACTTGCCCAAATTCACAAGCCGAGGCTTGTCTTCAGTACCTATGTTGACTTGACTATATTCTGATGAAGTATTCACCCCTGACCTCTTCTGATCTTGGATGTAACGATCATGCCTGTCAAAAATATCCTCTAAGGATACAAAACCTTTAGGAATCTGATTTCCTTTCAACTGTATGATTCCAGATTCTATAACCTCAGATTCTTCAGTAATTGACTCTTTGTGAGGAGTTAAACTCCCTTCAAAGAACAATTCCTTGTAGTTGTCTCCCATGACGAGAAATTCTTTGATATCTTCATCGTCATTGAAGACTTGCCAGTTGTCTGAATTATCAGGAACAGCTGGTCTATAAATTAACTCAATAGCAAATGAATTCTGACAAAAGTTAGAGTTAGGCATAAAAAGAGCGGCTGAAACCGCAAGCGCATCAGCTTTGCTATTATTCATTCTTGAAATATATTTGATATTAAATGCATCGAACCAGTCGATTGCATTCCATACCCTCTGCCTGTAGTTTTGGAGACGATTCTTTCTCACATGAAACTGCTCTCTGACCTTTTACGATCAGCTTTGCATCTCCTTCAACTTGAAGCAGCTTGATCCCCATATCCTTTGCGTTTTTGAGACCTAACAAAAGCGCCTCATATTCTGCAGTATTATTAGTGCAATCAAATTGCAACCTATATGCAAAAGGATATAAATGACCTTCGGGAGAGATAATCACTACTCCCACTCCGGAACCTGAAGTCGAACAACTGCCATCAAACTGCATCGTCCACATCTCCGATTCTTCATTTAGTAATTCGGTGGAAAGAGCAAAATTCTGACAATCATCTGTCACTTTAGACACCATAGCATATGTGCCTGGACCCGTGTCTTGATACAACACTTGAGCATGTGGGTTCTGGGACTTTACCACTGTAAACTTTGATTTGGTTTCTGGCTCTAACTTGAAAGTACCTTTCTTCAATGGGATTGTCGCGAACGACCAATCCATTTGTATTTCTCCTCCAAGATCCTTGCAAAAACTTCTACTGAGCAACATCCCGTAACTGTTAGGAATATCAGCTACTAGGATAGTCATCATGATCTTCTTCTCTGGACACGACGCTAGCCTCACTTGTGCATCTTTGAGTTGACCGACTAACGGCACCGGTTTGGACTCAAGTGAATAACACTTTTCCTGAGTCGGGGTGCATGAAAGTCCCAACGCATTCATAATTTGTAAGGGCATTACGTTGTCCGAAGCTCCACTGTCAATTATGCAATTGCTAAGCTTGAAACCTCCTATATATAAAGATATATAAAACGGCCTCGGCTTCTCTTCTGTAGGAACTGAGGATTGTAGTAATGTCGGCTGAACGACATTCTTCTTCTTAAGAACGTTCAAGATCCTATCCAACTGCTCTGGATGATCTTGTAAATACTCCAACTGAGATATCTGTACCTTTGTCTTCATCATGGAAGAGACGATGTCAAAGCTTGCTGAAGACGTATCTAAAGCTGCTGGCAAGATATTTTCTTGTGAAGGTTTTTGATTAGAAGTAGAAGCTACTTCCTTTGCTTTTGTATTCAAATTCCGCTTTTCCTCTTCCTCCTTCTGTGCTTTGAAATGCTGAGCACGTGTGAACACAGGTGAGGTGATATTCTCGTGATTCACTGCAAGAGAAAAACGACGGGATTCTTCTTCTTCTTCATTAACGGGTTCTCGATCAAAATATCCCATTGCGGAGTCGCCATCAAACTCGTCTGTCTGTGAAGAGACGACGTTTGAACTGGAAGGTATGAAGTCTGAACTAGGAGCGGAATCGGCAAATCCCATGAGCTGATTCATTCTTTGATTTTCCGGACAAGTAGTCCCGGTATGCTCTGCTGAATCATGGAACGTGCAAAAGACCGTAGCCTTCTCAGCTTCATTATTTTTTCTTGGTTGTCCTTGCGGAAACTTTGACTTGAAATTATTGTACGGCTGAAAATATTCCTTCTCGGCTGATATGCTGGTTGTGATTGAAAAGGTGGTGTGGGCAAGGCTGGTTGCCCTTGAGGTGGTGACTGCCGCTTTAGTATCGTCACCTCATTTGCTACCTTCTGTAGCAACGGATCGGCCGACGCTTGCACGAGCGGCCTGATCGAATCATCTTTCATCTTGCCGGTTGTAATCATGTTATCTTCAAGCTTGATTGCTTCCTCCTAAAGGTGTTGAAGATCATCTTCTTCGCTTATCTTCAGGAAAAAGGCAATTTCTGACGGCAACACGTTGATGAAAGAACTCATCAAAATCTCATCAGATGGATTCAAAGTGTGAGAAAGACGTGTAACAAGGAGATTAAACCTTGCCACGATTTCTCTCATCGGTTCATGCTTCTCCATCTTCGAATTTGAGAGTTGTGCAAAAAGTCTATGATTGTCTTCGGCAGGCTTGAATCTTGCCAAAAACTTCTCGCTCATGACAGGCCAACTAGTGATAATTCCTGGCTCAAGATTATTGAACCAATCTGCTGCATTGTTCTCAAGAGTCTCCACGAAAAGACGAACGGCGATGTCCTCATGCGCAACATGCAAAACAGAACAAGCCGCCGTGAATGCTGATAAATGTTCATCTGGATGTTTGGAACCATCGCCATGAAATCTCGGGAAAAACTTGCGTGATCCTTTGGGCAATTCATGATGTCCTGGTAAAGCCAACGGTCCAATATTGTCGCCCCAAGGCAAGGGGACTGGACGTCTTGCGTTTCTTACATTATGACCATTGTTAACATCACCATTGTTGTTGTTAATAATACGATCACCCATCTCTGCTATTGGAGTGGGAGATTCTTCTTCGAAAATTTCTGATTTAGTAAACTGATCAGGAGCTTCTTCAAAAACAGGATCCGGCTGGATAGGAGGATTCCCTCTCCTTCTTCTGATGTAAACTCGGTACGCCAGGATGCTTAATTCCATGAGGGAGGTGGCAAAATTGGTCTACCTGCTGCAAGATCTGCTTTTTCTTCTTCTTTATCCAGAGTTGTAGCTGCGTTCCTCCACTGAGTGGTAGATATATGATTTTCGAAAATGAACGTACGCAAGCTACTGATAATATCTGACTGTTCTGCTTCGATGAATACTAAATTCGGCTGAATAACAGGCGGACTTAGTGCTGGTTGTAATACTGGAGCAGTAGGACGCCAGATAGTCATAACCGTGACATGAAGTTATTTCAAGGCCTCGTGCCCCACGGTGGGCGCCAGAAAGACTAACTATGATCATGACTATGTTAAATATAAACTATAATCAGAACCGATATATATATACCACTGCTGATGCTGATTGTTATTTTTTTTCCCTTTCTTATTCACCTTCTCTTCCTTATATCCTTCCCTCTTAAATCCCCCTCCTCACATCTTATATCCTCTTACCTTTATGAAAAGTGGCATCTCTTTAAAAAGAGGTAACCCTTTGAGAAGTCACCTCCTTTTATAAAGAGATTGCTTAATTCATAATCACCCTTATGAAATACAATCATTGTCTTTATACAATCCCCATTTCTGCCTTTATCATTGCCTTGAATAGCCCTCAAATGTTACCTTTAATTGCTGCCCTTTCCCTTCTTAATCGCTGCCATTTTAGAGCCATATAAATCGTGGTAATTGCTACCTCTCTTAAACAATATAAATCACTGCCTTTATGTTATGTGTTTGTGTAGTTAATATACTATATATTGGTTTTTATATTAATTATTATTATATTATAATAATAATACCAGATTGTTTATATTCATATATATGTTTATATTTATTCATTTATTATAGATTATAATCATAATAATATTAAATGGCTATTAGGTATTTTAGTTATTTACTTGCTTTTCAATGCTTATATCTTAGTGTTACAATTTCGGGGACATGATATCCAGGAGCTAGAGACCCTACATGGAAGTATGTTGTGAGAGGATCGTCACCTGGATCAATTGTTTGCATTGAATGTAAGAAGATGCATTTTGGAGGCATAAATTGCCTCAAATACCATCTTGTAGGCATTTCTCATCATGATGCCAGGGCTTGTCCTAAGGCCATGGAGGAGATAAAAAGAGAGATGAATGCTCTCCTTGCAGCTGCCGAAGAAAATAAATTGCAAAGGGAGAGGACAAAGGAAGCCATAGCAGCAAGTATAGATGGTGGACATGGTTTTGAGCAAGTGGAGATAGAGTTTGAATTAGATGAAGAGGCAAATACTGAGATTGTGGGCTCTTTTCGTGGTCCACGCATTCGTGCCTGTAGCACATTGGCCTCTAGACCCCCCACTTCCTCTCCTCCGAGTAGAGTGCCACCACCGTCGACATCTTCACGCACACCACATAGTTTTTTTGTGCCAAGAAACACACCAGAAGCACAAACATCATTGGAGGCTACAGGGTGGAATAAGGAGGTGCATCAACATGCCGACATGGTATGTGCGGACTTTTGGTATTTCAATAACATTCCATTCAATGTGGCGAGTTGTCCATATTGGCACAATTTGGTTACCACATTGACAGTTGCGGGAAAAGGCTACAAGCCACCTTCTCGCAAAGACTTGAGCGGGAGGTAAGTCAATTTAAATTTTATGCTAAGTTTATGTTCTTTAACTTAAATTAGTTTATGTTGAATTTAAGATTTTTTTTGTTTAAAAATTAAAATTTTGTACTTATTTTAGTTTGTACTTGTAGGTTGCTCACAAATGCTATCGAAAGGGCGATGCAAGTAGTGGAAGAGCAATAGAAAGAATGGAAGAAACATGGCTGCACCATTCTTTATGATGGGTGGATGGATGGGAGAAACCACACCATCCTTAATTTTTTGGTTTCTTCAAAAGGTGAAGTTGTGTTTTTGAAATCGGTGGATGCCTTCAACAAAATAAAAAAATGCAGAAACATTATGTACATTGTTGGAGGAAGTTGTCATGGAGGTGGGGATAGATAATGTGGTGCAAGTCATCACAGATAATGCAGTAGCATATGTGGGAGTTGGGAGATTGCTTGAGGATAGACATCCTACACTTTTTTGGTCACCATGTGCGGCGCATTGCCTTGACCTTCTTTTGGAGAATATAGGCAAACTTGTTTGGGTGGCACCGATTGTAGATGATGCAAGGAGCATCACAAAATTTATCTACAATCACCCTTGGGTTCATAGCTTGATGAGAGATCATACGCAAGGGAAGGAGTTGGTGAGATCGAGTGCCACAAGGTTTGCAAAGGTTTTCCTAACATTCCAAAGCATTTTGGGTTCTTTGACTGCTTTAGAAAAAATGTTTGTGAGTCACGCATGGGTGGACTCCACATATTCAAAGAAGCCTAAAGGAGATAGAGTTTTAAGAATAGTCTTCGATAGCCTATTTGCAGAAAGAGCTACAGAGATCGGGAAGGTAACTTCAAAACTTTGTTTTTAATTTTCAAACTCAAGTCTCAAGTTGAATATTCAATATATATATATATTTAATTTAGGTCTTTCATTATAAATTTGTAACTTTAATCTTTTTGTATTTGTAATGTAGGTGTCAGAGCCCTTGGTTAGAGTCCTCCGCTTGGTAGATGGGGATCAAAACCCAATGGGATATATTTATGAGGCCATGGATAGGGCCAAAGAGGCTATCAAAAGTTATTACATGGGGACTATGTTACCGATTCGTCCCTTCCAACCTCTGGATACGATATGATTCGTATCGGATTCAAAATTCAGATTCGATACGATTCAAATTCGCATAGGGTATGAAATTTCACTTGCGGATATGCCACGGATATGAATTGCCTCTGTGGATTCGTCCAGGGTACACCTAGCCGAATCCGACGCGAATCTGACTCGAATCCAGATGTCAAAATGCCCAGGCCACGGAAAAAGTGCCTCTTTTTGCAATTTTAAAATTTTTTTTTGACTAAAAGTTGACTTCTAAATAATAAAATATTCATTCCAACCCTAATCTTTGCCTCACAAGGACCTAAAAGCTTGACATTTTTCCCCATCTGTGCAAAAATTGCCAACATGGTATATTTTTTCATCATGCAGCGAGCTGTTTATATTGGTCTGAAAATGACAGATCCCTCAACCTCAATCTAGAAAGAACGAACATATTAAATCCTTAACATGGAGGTTCCTTTCAAGCAAATTTTCATACTACTGTCCATCCATTACTGCCGATATACATCAATGAGAATCAAAAGTTTATTCCAGAATGTTGAAAGCAATACAGGAGTATATAAATAATATTCTACATAACATAAAAGGAGTTTGTATGGAGGGTGAAACCCTAAGTGAGACTAGGAAGCAAATCACCAACATTAGATATATATGGATATAGTTTCTACATGGGACAATACGGATAAACAAGAGCTGCTTCTCAAGTAAAGATAGGTTAATATGATATAGCATCTAATGATGCTAATGATGCTCTTTCTGATGACCCATATGATTCAGATTGATCAATGATCAATAATGGCTGATTGTAAACACTTGACATTTTTATGTTTGAACTTTAATATCATGACATTCAAGTATCACTAATATTTTAATATTTGACTATGAAAGTGGTGATGTATTTTTGCTATGTTATTTGACTATTAATATGGTGGTGTATTCTGAACTTAATTACTGCTGCAAATATGTATATATTTCTAATTTTTATATGTTTTTTGTATTAACGTACCCAAACCGTACCCAACCCCAAAACAAAGTTTGACCGAATCCCGTACCGGATTTGCGTACCCATACCTGAATCCAAAAACGAATCGGTAACTTAGCATGGGGGGAAGCCTCAAATTTGATCCCATGTGGGAGATTGTTGATAGGAGGTGGAACAATCAACTCCACCAACCCATCCATGCAGCAGGGTACTTCCTCAACCCCAATTTTATCTTCTCAAACAGCTTCTCCGATCCTAATGGAGAGGTTATGGAGGGGCTCACGACATGCATTCATAGGATGGAGCACAGCGTTGAGGTGAGAGACCTCATTGTCTAGGAGTTGGATCTTTATAGGGAAGGAAGAGGTAAACTCTTTTCTTCAAAGCTGGCTATTTGAGGAAGAACCACTCTACCACCAAGTATAAAATTGGGAGTCTTTTAAGTTTATTTCACATGCATCTTATAATTTGATAAACTGTGTTTTTGAGTTTTATTTTATTTTCTAACTCTTCAATATTTTTTTTTTTTGCAGAGGTTTGGTGGAAAAATTGGGGTGGAAATACCAAACACCTCCAAAAAATCCCCCTCCGCATACTATGTCAGCCTTGTAGTGCATCCAATTGTGAGTGGAATTGGAGCTTGTTTGAGGCCATTAACACAAAGAAGAGGAACAAATTAGCTCAAATACGCCTCAATGACCTTGTGTTTGCGCAATACAACCTTCGGTTGCACACAAAAAGAATAGAGGATAAATCATTGGATCCTATTGATTTGGATGAGATAGATCCATATAGTGATTGGACAGGGAGAGATGAGCAACCTCCATTGTTTACTGCGGACGAGATTCTTGATTTTGAGAGACAGGCAATGGAGGATGTGGGTGCAACAGGAGATGTAGGGTTGGAGGACATTTGTGACAATGAGGCATTGCCAAAGGTAGAGTCAAATATTTCCAAGATGGCGGTCGAGCCTTAGCCACAGCCTTCCATGCCAACCGAGGAGCCACCAACACCGCGTACTCGTAGGACTAGAGCATCTACCTCTTCCCTAGCTTTGACTAAATTAGGGAAGAGGAAGGTGTAATGTTGTATTTAGTATTTACTTCTAGTTTTAGTATTTTCATTTTCAGCTATCTATTGTAATTACTAATTTGTATTAGACTGTCAAGCTTTCAGCCATCAGGATTCCGCATGAGAATGCGATTTTGTAATCAATCCTTTATTAATGTCAATCAAATTTAATAGAAAACAGTTTTGTAATCATTTATGGACTCATTGGATTCATCTTTTCATTGAAATTTGCAAAAGAAAGTGTTTCTAATGTGATTTTAGCAATTTTTTAAGTTCCCAAGTTTTTGCCGAGTTTTTAAAAACTTGAAATTTTTTTGGGCTTGGTGAGTCTTTTGGCGAATCAAGTTTTCCAACTATGCCTTTAGGGCCTCCACAAAATAAATATCGTAGATGAATGAATTGATTAGAGATATTAATTGTGCACTTGCAAATATGAATTGGATAGCACCAAAAATCACCTTCTGTAAATAACCCAATGTCTTAAATTCCCCTGCAAACCCAAAATTTTTCTTCAAACTAGATATATCGATATTTTGCAAATTGTCTCCGAAGGAGACCCACAAATTCAGAACAACTACATGATCATGCAAATGCGAATCCTGAGCGAATCCGCCTGAATCTAGCTATGGTGGAATCTTTCACCACTGAAACTAGATACCCATAGGAATTCCACCTAGGGTTTCAGACTCTGAAGAGCTCCACCAAAGACCAAATAAAAATAATAATCCAACATAATGAAGAAATGAGCTCGCTTCTCCCTTTTATGAACATCTAGGAATCCCTTTTTGAATTTCCCACCAAAACATATTAGCACTTTAATATAAAGTGACTTTATTAAAAGGTCTTTTAAATATTCCTTGGCGTCACTTTATTTCACCTCGTTAATCTAATTATTTAATATTACCTTATTTAATGCACTTTTTGCCAGGCAACATTAAATAATTAAATAAATTAATCTCCACAAGGCAAGTTGGAAAACAAGGACATTACAATTTGTATGTTGGGCAGCAAAGGGTTTTTGTGAAAACCCTAACAACCTTACAAACCCTTTGATGACACTATAGGTTACATCTCTCAACATAATAATCCAGTGAGACTTTGCATGAGTGCAGCAATGGGGTTGAGCAAAATAATTCCACTTGTAATATTGTTGGTAGGAATGAAGTGTCATAGATGCATGATGGGGTAGTGAGAAGTGAGAAGCTATTTTGGGTCCCAAAACTAAATCTCTTTTACTAATGGACCACTTCCACCGTAAAAAGGGGAGGAACTAATCAATAAATTATTGTCATGTAAGCTATATTGTTGTCCAATGTATCACCTTCACCTATTAGAACTTTTAAAAAATTAAAAATTATTTTCTAATGTAATGTCCCCTTCTCATCAGTGATCAGCTCAGTTGCTCATCAGCCTATTCTGGAGGCCCGTAGGCTCGTTGAGGTAAAATTAGGGTTTCCTTGCTTGGAGGTGTTGACGTGGTTTTTGCGACTACACCAACACAGAATAAAGTTGCCAACGGCTACTCTATCCTCTCTTGAACAAAGTTTCCTGCATGCTAAGATTGCGAGATAGATCATACATTTAACTCCAAGGTTCCTTCATGCAATAGAATACCCTCAGTTGGATCGATGTGTTTTGCTGGTATTTCAAGGGGACTTACACAATTGTTCGACAGCTGACAACAGACAGTAGATTAAGGGCTTTCGCGTGGTTCGAATGATTTGGCAAGTGAGCACAAGTTTCCTAATTCTAACCAGGAATGAACTGAATTTAAAAGAGTGTAGGGCCTAAGAAGTTTACGTTCTATCTAAGGACGGGACGTGGGATCAATCTTGATAGACTTCGACCAAACTTTGCTCCGCCTCACGTTGGACAACTTACACAAAGTCGGTGCAATCTTCAAGGGAGTGACAAGAGGTTTTTAAATTATAATTCAACATGCAAGTACCATCAGAACGACGCATACAAACACATGAACCATAATCGAAGTTAAGTTTGTAATATTTTCCAGTTGACCACACAAGGCAAACTTGCCGTCAACAAGCTGCTAGTGGTATGGATTAAAAGAAGTTGCCTTGATTAACTCCACAAGTCCACAACTAACATCTACTAGCATGAAAATAAAAACTACTCTACTTTAAGTTACTTGAAGTTGAAGGGATGAAGAAATCTTGCTAGCTACTTATAACAAAGATGAATTCACCATTCAATGAAAGATCTTTTATTACAATAGTTTTTCGCAACAATCTCTTACAAAGTTTTCAAAGGAAAACTTTCCTTCTTCTTCAAACTACTCTATGCTAAGATATTACAACTAAAGTGTCTTTGCTCTACTCTCTACTCTGATCTCTAAGCTCTACTACTAAAGTACAAATGAGGGGGGATTCCCCCTTTTATAGCTGGCCAAGACCAACGGACGGCTCAGATTACAATTGGCTGGATGGCCCAAATTGTGCCACCTCAGCCCTAAACCAGATTCACCCTAAAAACCGCCACCAAGAGGAGTGGGGTAATAAATGAGCCATTAATGTCCATCATCCTTCTAGAAGATTCCATCTTTGAAACGCGTTCACATTGTTCTCGATCTTCCTAACGTTGTTCTTCAACTTCTTCTTGAGTTATACTAAGTCTCAACACTTAGCCATTTTTCGCAACTTTTCTTCCTTCGAGGTTGAAATGTCATCTTGAATCACTTAAGTCATCACCGCTTGGTCCCGACGTTCCTCCTGCAAAACAAGCAAGGAGAAGAGCATTAGAACACTTCATAATATAAATTCACTTTACTTACCTAATTTTCACGCTCTAACTTCCAAGTGTTCATCGTCTTCACTAGCCAACTTTACTTTCTTCATGATCTGTAGGCTGGGGCATATAACACCTGTGCATCGAATTTCAATGCCTTAGACAAAATTTGAACTCCCTTAGGGGTGCATTTAAGAGATGCACTTTTAAAATCATCTTTCAAGAGAGTTAGCTTCAACTGCATCATCTTCAAGGAATTCACTTCACCAGCTGGAGCTCTGATACTCAATTTCATTCATCTCTGACTCTGGAAGATTAGTCCCACGAAGAATTCAATCTGATTCACCTTCTGATTCACCTAGGCAATCGACTTAAAATTCATCCGCCAAAAAACATCATTTATTCCCTGCCTTTGAAAAAATTTCAATTTTTCCTTAGGAAAATTCACAATTCAAGTGCTGGTTAAATTCTTCATCTCGAAGGCCTTGGCAAAGTGCAGAAGACTTTAAAATCAACTCCTTGTCGAAGATCTTAAATACCCAGAAGAAAATTTTCTTCAGAATGTGTAGAATTCATGGGTGCACAACGAACGGGTTCATTTAATTTTTTGAATTTTGAACCTTAGAAAATTAATTTTCAACAAAATTTAATCCATTTCTTCATCTCTGTGAGTGCTTCGTTGCTCTGACTTGAAGACTTTTAATTATCCTTGCGAAGCTGACACCTTCTCAACGTATCCATTGCCAATTTTATTGATATCTTGGCACATTTTAATACTCCTTCAAGTTGGGCGTATTTCTTTAAGGTGATAGTTAAATATCAATACTTAGAAAAAAGAATATTTCATCAGCTTGCATGGGCACTTATTCCTCTTCCAACATCTTTGGGCGCATACATGTTAAGGTGGACCCACTTCCAAGGCGTTGGGATATATGGCGCATTCAAAGGGTCTTAATGCCACTTGTCCTCTTCTTCATGCACACGCCTTGCATGGACATCTTTTGTCTTTATTCTCCTTTGCATGTATTCAACGCCTTGAATATTCTTCTCTGCATGGATGTGCTTTGTCCTTACATGCCTACATTTGGGCACATATAGAGGAGTCTTCTTCTAATTTAGAATACTTTTCAACTCTTCTAGTCAAAGGCGCATTTCACCCTATATTCTTCAAGTACTCTTCCTCTTCTAGGCGCATTTGGGGTGTTGGACTTTCATTTTTAAGTACTTTGAGTATTTTCAATCACTTCTTTCATGATGGCGCAAATCATACCTTGAGCTTTCAATTTTCAACACTAGAAGAATCTTATCCTCTCCACTTAGCTTGGGACGCATCTTGACCTGTGAGCTTCAAGTTTACTTGCCTTAGGAAATTTTTAGTGCTCCTTCCAAGTCTAGGCGCATATCAAATGGTAAGCTTTCATTTTATACCTTGGGCGCATGTAGAAGAGTCTTCTTCAAATTCAAAGACTTAGAATATTTTCAAGTCCCATATCTTGAAGTTAAGGCACAAATGAGGCCCTGAGTTTCTATTTTATCAAACCTAGAAGAATCTTTGACTTGGGGCGCATTTAAGAGGTCATGCTCTGAATTTGAAGACTTAGAATTTTTCCAACTTCCTTCACTTCAAGGGCGCAAATCAATGGTCATGCTTTCACTTTTATCAATTCCAAGTTCAAGGGCGCATTTAGACCCATGGGCTCTCATTTTTCTTACTTAGGCAATTTTCAAACTTCCTTACTCCACCTTGGGCGCATTTTGACCCATGGGCTCTCATTTTTCTTACTTAAGCAATTTTCAAACTTCCTTACTCCACCTTGGGCGCATTTTGAGTAGGCAACTTCAAGTTTCTAACACTTAGAAGATTTTCACCCTCATTCTCTCCTCAAGGGCGCATTTGACCCCTTGTACTTTCAATTTAGCAATCTTAAACAAATTTCAAGGCCACCTCTTTGTCTTCTCAAGCTTGGGCGCATTTCCCTAGGCAAGCTTCCATTTTTCAATGCCTTAGTAGAATTTTCATCTGTCTTCAGCTTCTCAAGGTGAATTTTGACCTGTGAACTTCAAATTTCAAGTGCTTAGAGAATTTCCACCAACCTTCAGCTTTTAAAGGCGTTCTTCACTGGCTGGACTTGAAAATTTATCAATTTCAGTGAATTTTATGCTCTTTGCTTGATTTAGGGCAACTCGATCATGCTAACCCTAATTTGCTATTTTTAGAAAATTCTTCAAATTTTGTACTTTGGATTGACTTTTGACTCCAAAAAGCTTGATATTGCTTTGTTCTTAACCTCGGGATGTGTTTGCACTACTGATGCCTGATATCTGTCTGTACCTGCTATTTTAGCAACTTACTAAAAATAGCAATTGCTCAGAATGCCTTCAAATTTTGCGTGCCGATTGCTTGAAGGGTATTGATCGTGACTGGATGCTGCTTCTGCCTGGCTGTCGTGTTTCGCCCTTGATTTTAGGAAACCCTAATTTCTCTGCGTAGGCCTGCTGAAAATAGTAAGTGTCGGATTTTTGATTCTCAGCAACTCCATTAGACTTGAAATTCGCGCCATGGGGTCTTTATCAGCTGCTTGACTTGTTTGTACTGAGACTTCGTGATGACCTGCTATTTATAGCACATTTCTGGAGGTGGCTTGCTATTTATAGCAGCTGCTTGATTTTGAGACTTCCACAACTCCGTTTGACTTGAAATTCGAATGACACGCTCCTCACCACGTGACCTGCCTGCTGACATCAGCGCCTGATGCTGACTTTCTATTTTTAGCCTGTTTCCAAAATGACTTACTATAAATAGTAAGTGCTCTGTTTGCCTTCAAATTTTACCAGCAGACTCCTTGAAAGATGCTAATCGCGGTGGTTTACACCGGTTTTCGAAAATTCGGACATTTTACCCCTCTTTTTGGGTCCCGAAGTTGGAAACCCTAATTGATCTTGCATGCGTATCAAATGACCTCCATTTGTCTTCGTTTCTGTTGCATTGCGATCAGTTTGTGATTCTGAAGTGCTAGGAGGCGGCTGTCGGAATGTATCTACTAAAAATAGCAAGTTGTTGAAGGAGTGATTATCTCTGTTTGCATGTCACATCATTGCGAAGCTCTCGAAAAACCCATAAGGAATATGCAGACATGCAAAGAAAACGCTAACATGCAAACCCCAAAAATAGCCCCGAAAGACTGAATTCTGAAAGTCGTTATCTCGCTTTGCATGTCACACCATCGCGAAGGTCTCAGAAAACCCAGAAGGAATCTCCAGACATGCGCTGAAAAACTCTGCATCTAAGCCCTGAAATTGGCTCCGGAAGCTGAACTGCTAAAAATAGTAAGTTGTCTGTTTCAGCTCAAATTTTACCAGTGAGTTGCCTGATATATTCTGAATGCAATGTGACTGTCGGAATTTCAGAAATGCCGATGGAACACCTTGAATTGTACACTTACTAAAAATAGTAAGTTGTCAGAATTTGACAAAACTTCAGTGGAAACCTGTTGGAAGCATACTAACAACAATGTTAATCTCAAATCTCAATTTATTCACCTTGTCTGACCACAAATTGGTTGGAAAGTTCAAAACCCTAATTTTTAGACTCGGCCAAATTTCACGCTTAGGCTCACAGACTGGAACGTCCCTAGAAGGCAGACATCAGAAAAGAGACAGAGAGAGAGAGAGAGAGAGAGACAAAAACCAAAGCCAAAAGACCAGAATGGAGCAAAAATTAGGGGTCCCCATCTAGAATGGGGCGATGTGTGAAAAGGTCACAACAGGAGGTTTGAGGCATTTTTGGGTGTTTACTATTTATAGTAAATACTATTTTTGGTAGTAGTCCTATTGGAAGTGCTTTAGTATGTTTCTATTATTGTTGGAGCAGTTGGTAATTTTGGTGCAGCTTTCAAAATGCAGTATTTGTTGGCAATTATTTAATAAAAGGCAATTAATGTTATGTTTCCTTGTTGACCCCTTGGCCTAGGAAGATAACCTCAAGTTGTGTTTAAAAGGTGGACTTGAAGGGGGACGCCCTCATAAAAGAAAAATTAAATATTTAATGAAGTTTTAATTGCCATGAAGTTGGACGCCTTTATGAGAAGGAATTAATAACTTTGGAAAATTGAAAATTCTCAAATGTGACTTTTGGCGTACCATGAGGGAAATTTGAAGAGTCATCTCTGTCTCTTTAAAAATGTAGCTTTGCTCTAGCATTTGGGATCCATTGTTAATTGCTAAAGTTATGCTGTCGAAATGACATTGTGATTATTTCTTCGAGGGATGCTTACCTCCTAGATTCCAATCAATTTCGTGTTTGAGAGACAACACCTAATTGGTTTTTATTGCTGCTTCTCATTCAGACTAATAGATGGAGCTCAATTGTTGAAGATTTTGGAGTTTTTCTCAGTTTTGGTGTTGTTGATATTACTACAGCTGAAAGTGTTTTTTGTTAACAGCTTTTTGAGAAAATTAAATATCATTCTGGGTATGTTTGCAAAGTGGTTCTAGACCCAAGGCGACCCCTTCCACAAGAGATTGAAATTTATTTCCAAGTCTTTGATTTTATATTGCAAAATTGCCCTAAATTGGGGCTGTACCATTCAAGGAGCATTGGATTTCGAGCCAATAAATTAATGCTGGTCTTTTGTAGCTGTTTCTTCATCTTGGTTTGGGCGCCCATCCTCCAGTTGACCATTGCATTTGATTTCATTCAAATCGGAGGTAATTTGATGAAGTTATGAGCATTTCATGGTGTTTTCTGTTTGCTAATCAGAATTTCCAGAACTCAGATTTTTATATCAGATTGCATTAGTTTTATGTTTTTGGCCTTTACTTCATCATTTGAGGGAAAAACATTGTAAAGCATTCATTCTTTACATCTTAGCATTATTCTCTATCATTGTAATACTTGTAATTTGTAGATTCCTTAATTGTAAGGTTGAGATTTAGTAGTACTAATCCAACCATTGTTATTGCTGCAATTACTTGTTAAAATTTCACATTAAGTACCCTTGGATGGTTTACTGCCAGTGTGGAGAATGAATGTTAATCTCTCTTGTACCCACTGTCAAGTGGTGAATTCCCACTCATGAGTGGATGCCCACCGCAGTGGATGAATTAGGTAGTTTGAAAATTCTATGGCTGGTTATCCGCCTAAGTTCTTTCCAATTTTGTAATAAGTACTCCGCCATATGTTAGCACCTCGCCTTCAACGGGATCTTGAGTGCAAATTCTTGGCGTTGAGTTTATCTTCAGTTTCCAGTTGTATTCAATTTCTGTATCAAGTTTTAGATCCTTGGTATCTTTTGACCATATGCCCGCCCCTCTTCCTTAAGTGGTTTTAGGGCGCATTCTTGGTTAGAGTTGCTTTGATGAAGTTTGGGTTTGGAGCTAACGCTAATCAAGTTGGCTTAGTGTTGGTGATTGTGTAAAAAATTGTGGCAAAAAATTGGTTAGCATATTTCATCTAAATATTGATGTGATGTCACATACAAATATGGAATTACAAAAAGAAATTGCTCTACAATTGTTGGCATTATTAGAATAAGGCCCTCTAAGAAATTGCTAACATAAATGGTGTTGTCCTCCATTATATATAGGGATATTATTCAAATATTTTTTAAAATAGTTTTTTAACACAGTGATGTGATGTCAGGTATACTAGAAGGAAAAAAATTAAAATTAAATAAAAAATTCAATATTTTCATTAATGAGATTAAATGCCTCTCGAAAATATGTGAAGATGCTAAGAAGACCCCAAACTCTTTGTCCAATAGAAATCCAAAAAAATGCTTTTTTTTTCTATTTTATGTTGAAAAATTGCATGCTTGCATTAGCAAAAAGAAAATATTAAACTCCAAAGAAAAATTAGAGCATGGCATTGGCTAGAGAGCACATAGTTTAAATAACCTATGTTCCACGGCCTTTTGGGGACAGGGACGGGGGGACGGCTGGGGACACGTTTCCAAGACGTTTCCTAGGGGCCCATTTTTAGGGGATGGTAGGGGACGGCGACATACAAAATACATATATATATATGATTTTTTCATAATTTATTAATATGTTATAGATAGAGAGGGAAAGAGAGAGATATATGTCAATAAATTAATAATTGCTAACAAAAATATCAATATATAAATAAATCGCGAGAGTAGTAGCATAACAACATAATAAATGCAATTAAAGCATTATAAAATTTATCATAGCAATATCAAACATCAATAAAACCATGGTCTATCAATATCAATAAATCGCGAGAGTGGTAGGAAATGGACCTAAGTAAGTGCAACTACTAGCTCCTCAAGGCGTCCCAAACACAAACAAAATGCAGCTTGAGTGAAGTAAAAAACGCAGTCAAATAGAGCCCAGCCACGACTTTACTCTAGGCGTGAGAAAAAAAAAACTCGAAGAAATTTGTTTCATGCCTCTTTAAAATGCAAAAACGTCTCTGTTAAATGCCCAAATGCAGGAGCAAAACTGCCAAAAAATCGTTTAGACTGAGCTGAGGCAGAGATTTTCCCGTGCTTTGCTGTGTGAAGTCGTCGCCCCTGCCATCGCTTGCCGTGAGAGCCAAATAATATCATTGAATCTTATGAAACTTTATTAAGTTTCATTTAAATTTTTGTTTTTAGACTTTACACAAACGCATTATGTTGCTGTGGGCCCACAAAACATTTAATAGCAATATAAAATGTTTTAAAAAACAAAATTTTATGTTCTTTAATTTTCTAGAGCTCCATATACACGGGGGACGGTTAGCCGTCCTCCGGGACAGCGAGGGACGTTTCCAACATCCCCCGCAATCCTCGGGGACGGGGGACCGTTCCCAGACAAGAGGAAACGTTCCCGGCCGTTTCCTGTGAATTTTCTTGATTCGAGGACGGCCGGGGACTGTCCTTGATGCGTTCCCCCGTCCACGGGACGGATGCGGATGGGTACAAGGGGTTTTGGGGCAGGGGACACGTCCCCGTGTAACACTGAATAACCCATTGTTCCAAGACTTTCTTACCTTGCTGAAGGAACTATGTTGTACCCCAAAATTAAATTTTTTGTTACACTTAGACATTTTCAAGAAATGAGGGAAAATCTTGTTAAATATGTCAAAAAGGTCAAAATTTGGGTGTGCATGTCTTGCATGAGGGGTTAAAATGTAAAATTTCCAAAATCTGATGATCTGGGTCCGCTCAGAGTGACCTAATCTACAAAACCCAGATCTCAGTTTTTCATCCCTACTTTTTAGGAAAATTGCTATTTTTAGAATTTTTCAAAAAATAGTAGCTTTTTCTGGGTTTCTTTTGAAACGGATATTGGAAAAACTTTCTAAAAATAGAAAGTTGGTCCGATAGGGTCCAGACTGATTTTCATTGGCTCAAAATACTTCCATATCAGGTTGGTGCAGTCAAAATCTCAAAAAGATTAGTTTTGCCCTAGTGGATCTATTCTGCTTTTTCAGAAGCATATCAGAAGCTCCAAGGTCATCAATGGAGGTCAGTCAGCTGCCAGGCGTCAAATTCAACACTCAGGCGTTCAACAGAAGGTGAGTTGGTGAGCAAGCACAAAGAACGAGGAAAGAAGGTGAAAACTGTGAAAAATATTCTAACACTACTTGTCATGGGCGCCCCAGGAGAGAATAGGCGCCCATCTTTTAGGGCACTAAATATTGAAATTAGGGTTTAAGCCTCCAAGCAAAGTTGCTCAATCTTCTTCCAACTTCGCAACGAATCCAACGGTGCAGTCATTGGATCATCCAGTCATCTGGGATTCGAGATCAAACAGGGAGGATCCAAATAGATGTCAGAATGAAAAAGAATGAAAATCACCAAAATTTGACCAAGTCTGGGAACTTTGGGTGCCCCTGTTGAAGAAGGACGCCCAACTTTTTGAAGGGGCAAATCCAACAGTTAGGGTTTGCTAAAATACTCAATCTCTCCGGAATTCAAATAGCTTCGCAACGGATATCTTCGTGAGGACATTCGACTGGCCGATTTCCGGCAAATCCAGATCAGAGTTGAAAGGTATAAGATGAACATTCAAAGTTGGAAGATGAAATCAAATGAAAAAATTCTTAGTCTGAACAAGATGGGCGCCCCTGGAGCAAATAGGCGCCCAAGATTTTGGAGTATTAAATCTAACTTTTTGATAAAGTGACTCCCAGAGAAGCCCCTCTAAAATCTTCTCAGCTTCGCGACAAGCCCAACCATCAGACAATCCGAGCTCCGGGTCACTAGATCAGATGAGATCATCTGTAGAAGAGAGTTGATGAAGGAATGTAAAAAATGGCTAAGTCTGGTAAGGTTGGGCGCCCCTGGAGAGAAAGAGCGCCTAAGGTTTTGAGCCCTAAAATGATGGAATTCACCTATGCAGCCTCCAAGATCACTTCGTCGGATTCAGCCAAGCTATCCAGTGAACCTGTCAGCCAGTCAATCGAATTCACGTAGCTCTTGGAATCAAAATTTCATCTGAAGATCAAAGGAAAAACGAAGAACTTGAAAATCAGAAAAATATCTAACTCTGGATAAAATGGGCGGCCCTGGAGAGGATAGGCTCCCATGATTTCGAAGGCCTAAATGAAGTTTTTCGCCAGTGACGCCTCCAAAACAATCTTTCTAGATTCAATCGAGCTTCGCAATGAATCATCCAACTCGTCCGCCAAATCAACTGGACATCTAGAAATCAGGATCAAACTAGGGGTCAAAATGGAAGAAAAGTTGAAAAATTCAAAAAAATGGTTAAGTCTGAATGAAGTAGGCGCCCCTAGCCAAGAAAGGCGCCCAACTTTCAATGCCTTAGCAAATTTTTCAAACTTTTCAAAATATTTCAAAAATTGCAAGAGGATGAGGATGTTCAAGTTCATTGAACAGGTCAATTTTAGGGTTTCTGAAAATAAAAGCAAAAGAAAGCAGACCTATTTCAAACCCTAAGTCTATTTAACACCTCTCTTCAATGTAATTTTCATTATTTTTGCAGGTAGCATTCAAAGGAGAAAGTTGGAGCAGCAAGTTTGAAGTAATATTTCAAGATTCAAGAACTCAAGTTTGCTGATTCTTCATTAAATTTTTCAGACCAGTAGCATAAGGCCTTGCTTTTTCATGCTTTTCCATCCAGAATATCAAATTTTTCAAGAAGGCCAAGATTTTCAAATTTTCAGCCATCTGGGTCTTATCTTCTCATTCTTTCGCAGGAATTTTCAAGAAATTCATCAAGTTGCAGTAGCTGCTTTTTGCATTGCATGACAGAGAAATCCTCAGTGCATTCAATTTTTAATCATCTGGGTCCTCTCAAATCAGTCTTCTAAAGAAAACCCATATCACAGCTTTTTTCAAGAAAATTTCAAATTGTAGGATTGGCTGCTTTTTCGATCAGCCATCGGTGTTTTTTCAAATCTAATCAACTGGGTCCGTTTCTAATTGCATTCTGAACAAAACCCAGGTGCCAACTTTTTTCGTGAAAAATTGAAGAAATTAGGGTTTGCTGCTTTTATAGTCTAAATTCAAAATTTTCAAAAACGGACGATCTGGGTTGTCTTGCAACGAAATTCTGAGCAAAACCAATATCTTAGAAAAAATTTCAAAAATTTGTCCGTTGGAGGAAGAAAAATCAGCATTCTAAAAATAGTAAGTTGCTCAAAACTTGTCTGAACCTAAGCGAGTTTACAGTCATTCTTCAAGGTTTTCGAAATGGAGTACACTCCCAATGATTTCAAGACCAAATCAGCTCTCTACCATGATTTCATCAAAGCAGTTGAGACGGACTTGCATAATATCAAGCCGGTGTTTCATCTACACGCTTTGGATAGCGCAGGCAACACTACCATCAGAAACTTGGGGCACTTTGGACTCTTTGCAGCAGCGTCTATTCCTATATTAGTTCAGAGTCTCGAGTTCGTAATTGCTTGCATCAAGGATTACAACCCGGCTACAAGGGAGATTCAATCAGCTGATGGCAGATTGATTTGCAGTTTGAAGCCTGATATGATTGAGTAATGTTTTTCCTTTCCCCCTTGGCCTGAAAGTGTCACTAACTCAACAGGTGAATGTGAAAGGATATGGGAAATGCACAAAGACAAGTACAACAAGAAGATTGCAGAAAGGTGGATGAAGGAAAAGCATAAGACTTTGCCTAAGAATGTCGGGCGAGGCGAGTTCAAAGATGAGATTGCTATCATAATCACCTTGCTCAACAAGGTAACTGGATCAGAAAATGCTACCAAGTTTCAGCCCTGGATGTTCTACGCCATGTTGTACCCAAACCCAAATTTTTGCTTCACCAAGGCATTTTGCTTAATTAAGTCTTAAACTTGTTAAAGTGATGTCAAAAGGTCATTTTTGGACCTTTTAAATATGGAGTTTGTGTCAGTTTCATGTTAGTCTGTTACTGAAGAAATTCAAGAAAAGTGAAAAATCTGAAGGAAACTCATCAAAATTTTCTATCTTTGAAGAGGGGAGTACATTTTGAAAAAGGCGCCCTACCTTTTAAGGGCTCCGATCCTATTTTTAGGGTTTGTCACTTCCAGCAGACATTTGTTTGGTATCACGCTAGCTTCGCAACAAGCTATCAAGCCTGTCAAACGGACTTGTTTTGTGCAAGTTACAAAAGATATAGTGCAAAACGAGAGGAACGACAAAATTGGTTAACACTGAGAAAAAGAGAACTTTTGAGAAAGGCGCCCATCTTTTTGAGGTGTCAAATGTAGGTTTTTGACTAAATGCCACCCAAGATGTTTATCTCACATTTGTTTAGGCTTTGCGACATATCCGTCAGTGGGTGAATCTGAGTTGCAGAAGTGCCTGAGCCAAAGGTCAAACATGGGGTCAAATCTTGGTCAAAATATCAAAGGAAAAAAGCAAAAGAGCACATTTTTAGAAAGGCGCCTGAGCTTTTCAAGCCTTTAATGCCTTCTTTTTGATGTTCTCAGATATTCGGCTTCTCCGTGTTACGTTCAGCTTTCGGTTGCCTATCTCCGTCAGATCAGAAGATGACCTGTCAGCCTGCAGTCGGAGTTTTAATGTTATTTTCGTCTCAAAAAGGCGCCCTTGATTTCACCCCTCAGATGATGTTTTCTGGAAAAATGTGCCTTTGCAGCTATCATGTGGAATGAGGCCAGCTCTGCAGTGAGCCTGTGATCTAGTCCTAAAACTTGGTCAATTAGAAGTTATGAAGGATTTGTTTTTTCCTTCGTACGAGATGGAAATGAGAAAATTTGACCAAGTCTGAGAAAAAAGCAGTTTTTGAAAAGGGCGCTTGGATTTTTGACCCTTCAGATCTTAGTTTTATGATGTTCAGTCTCAAGGTACATTTTGATCAGTTTTTATCCTGCTCTGCGATGCATCTGTCAGCTAGTCAATCGGTGGAGTCAGTCAGCCAGTGTCAGAGGATGAACAGAGGTCTCCAAAGAGGTTTAAATCCAAATTTTCATCAAAATTGGCTAAGTCTGGAAAACGCCTAGAGAGGTCAAAGTTGATTTTTCGAAATAAGTTGACTGGTGCGCCCTAACTTGAGTTCTGACTTCAGTTAGACTGAACGATTTTTGGGTTGTCATCTCCAGTTCACATTTTGGCATGTTGAGTGTTCTTTCAGTTTGCGTGTCGAAGTAACTAGTTTGCATGTCCAGTTAACTAACTTTGCATGTTGAGTTAACTTGTTTGCATGTACACTTAACTGAAGTGCATGTTTGAAAATCAACTTGAGTTTGAATGCATGGCGCATTAGTTGAAGTTTTGTGAAGATTTTGTGAAGTTAACACTTCATTAGCTATTTTAACTTCAGTCTTCAAAAGGGACGCTTTAGTTAAGAGTTTTAACTAAAGATTTAAAGCATGAATTTTGAGTTGTGAAGTATGGCGAATTCAATATGAATTGTCACCTGAAGTGAAATTCGCATGATGCTTTAAATAGATTTTGCAACTGAAGCTTAATAAGGCGACTTTAGCATAGTGCTTTATTTAGCTCATTTTAGTCTTCAGTTAACTAAATTGAGGTCCAATCACAAGCCAAGCACAATTTTCAAGGTTGCATGCATTTCTTACGAATTTTGGTGATGAAACTCTATTTATTCAAGTTTAGGCGTCCATTATTTCTTCATCACAAGCTTAGAAACATACATTCTTCTTGAGCGAGCAGCAATTTAAAGGTGCTACAGGTGTCAGATTTCAACGTTCTTCATAGCAACTGATTCAGTTTGATCAAAAGAAGAATATTCCAGACTTTGTTTTCAGTTTGCATGCAAGTTTCATTGAATTCCAAAACAGAGATAGGCGAATTCTACAGAAGCAGAGCAAATAAAACCTTCTTTCTTCTGTCTTATTTCTTCTGTTTCTCATCTTAGGTACTTTCTTCGCATGTCAAAGAAAACGGCAAAATATTCAGAATCTGACCATCTGGGTTCGCATATTTCAGCATCAGCAGCAAAACCCATGCCTTAGATTTTTTCGAGAAAATTGCCCCGCAGCCTTCATTCTAAAGCTCTATGCTTTTTTCCGAAGATTTCTTTGCATGTGGGATAAAATCACATCTTTTTGAAAATCGCATCATCTAGGTTTGTTCAGAAATCCGTTGTGCACAAAACCCATGTTTCTGATTTTCTCAAGAAAAATTGCCCCAGAAAGCTCTAAAAACCCCTACAATTCTCGACTGAAGAATCTTTGCATGTCAAACTAAAGGACGTGTTTTCACAATTCTGACGTTGTGGGTTGTCTTAGAATCATTTTCCGGACAAAACCCACATCTCAGAATTTTTGGTGAAAATTATCCTCCGACAGGGTATTTTTAGCCTCACCAGGGGCCATTTTAGCTTTCCAGAGAAAGTTGTCAGAACATAGCCGTGTTCACAGTCAATGGGCAAGTTTTTCAGAAGGCGGTTCAACTAGACTGAATTCAAGACCAAATCGGTCTTAATTTATGTTTTCATCAGAGCAGCTGACAATGAAGATCAAGTGCATCCGGGGGTTGATTTAGACAATTTGACAAGCATAGACGCGGGTTGGACACCGTTGGAATTCCACGTTCTTGTGTATTTCTCGCAACCAAAGTGTTCGTGGTCAAACTCCGCAGTTTCGTCATGCAACACTTCTCCATTGAGAAAAACGTAAGAAGCGTCAAGCTGCAAAAGAAACAGTGGCCATCACTTCAGTTACAGAGCCGCCAGAGTTACTAGTCAATGAAATGCCAGTGGATATTTCCAAGATTGTTTGAGTTGCTCGAGATAGCGGCCAGTGATCAGTCAGTTAGAATATGCAGTTAGTTTTGAGGTTAGAGTCAAGAGCAACAGTTAACTCGACTTTCAGTCTTGAGTTCACTTGCTGACTTCATACGTGCTTATCTCTTCCTTGGAATTATCTTCATAGGAGTTAGGGTTAGGGTTTTCAGTTAACTGAGGGTAGTGCCAGTTAACTTTGCTTTAAAAAAGGACATGCATGCTTGCACATTGTCCATTTAGGTTAGATGTACCGGTTAACTGATGGTAGCTTTCCAGTTAACTGTATAGTTTGCTTTATTAGGGTTTAGCAATAAATCTTGCATGCATTGCAAGACTGTAGTTGACTCAAGGTGATTTTAGGGTTCCCTACACCTTTCGATGTCTATATATAAGAGTTTTTGCTCATTTGTAAATAAATTTTGCACGAGAGAGAAATATATGTTGTGCCTACCTTGCCTTCAATATTGCTCGTTCTGTATCTGTTCATGCGTTTTTGCTATTATGATGAATTGTTATGCCACATAGGGTTTCATGCAATTGTGATGGTGAATTCTTTCCATAGATAGATCAAATCTGTTTTGTGTTCAATAAACTTGTCCAGATTGAGCTGATACATGTGCCACCTTGCCTTCAAGTTGAGAATCTGTTCTTGTTTATCGTATGGTGTTTTGTGAATAAATAAACTTGTTTAGATTGAGCTGATAGATGTGCAACCTTGCCTTCAAGTTGAGAATCTATACTTGTTTATCATCAGATAGTAATCCTTGCTCCATTTCCTCATGCTCTGTTTTCTTGAGGAAACTGGATAGAATTTAAGTAATTAGCCTAGTTGTAGTTAGTAATCTGCGAAACCAGAAAATACTTAGCTGCAACGTATAGTCTTTTGAAAGCCTTGTACCTCTACAGCTGAGACAAAAAGAAAGGAGATAGTTTAGATTACTTTTCCCTTTCCAAGAATTTTTGTTAGAGCACAACGAGGGAGCTTCCCCTCCTAATTTGAAGAGCACTCATTGCGTAGCGTGCATAGATGTCCGTACCAACTCTTACTCCAGAGGTGCTAGCTGTTACGCCAACACGCCATACCCCACATCATGAAGAAGACTGAGTTCTATGATTGGCCCACCTTCATCAGTGACAACCATCATCAGCAAATAACAGAATATTTCCAGATTCATGAGTTCCATATGGTTTGTTACCTAGTCTACCTGGTGGCCTACCAAGGTCAATTCAGAGGGTTGAACACTGAGGGATCATTGAGCATACAACATATCTACAACCACTATCCTCAATTGGAATTCACGAAGTCACTGCATCACTACAAGAGGGTGAATGAGGCTTTTCTGATGTACACAGTCCGGGACCTAGACAATGACTTGCACGTCCATATCTCTTCAGTTGCTAGGGCAGTGATGGCGGAATGGGCAGATTGGTTTATACAATTTCCTACTTTCACCTATCTCAGAGTCTATGGCTATTCCGGTGCTCCGCTCATGCTACCAAGGTACCCATCAGACGGAGTTGTCTTCATGGAGTTCTTAAGGTAGGCACACGATGTCCATGCATTCTTGAGGAATAGAAAGAAACCCGCCCTCAATTTTCCATTGGGACTGGGAATCTATACATGCAGGACAGCAACAAATGCTAAAACAATGGGAGATGAGTTAGACAAACATGCTCTCAAGCCTTACAGCGAGAGACAACCTTACGACCCTCATGGTGTCTACGCTGGCCGACTTGAGAGAAACTATGCTTACATATCCGCCCTTGAAGATTTTTGGGCCAATTGTACAGATGAGTTCGAGGTGCGAAGGTGTAGTTACAATAGGCTCACTCTTCACCAGATGAAAGATTGCCTTTCAGAGGATATCGAAGGATTGTCAGATGATGATGAGGATGTGTTACTCCTGATGTATGCCCGAAAGGGAATTGAAGATCAGCCCCTTCTTCAACTCAATTGGGCTAATAAGGAATCCCTCTCAAACGAAGAAAGGACAAGGCAAGTCCTCGAACATAGTAAGGTCTTCCTAGTTCTCAAAAGGAAGAAATCCATACCAGCAGCAGAGCTGCCAAGGGTACAGTCATCACTTCCCTCCTCTTCCAGAGCACAATCAAAAGGAAAAGGCGTAAATCAGTCTCAAGATGGTGTAAAGGGCAGCAGGTCAACCAAAAATGTAAGAAGGAGGTTAGACTTCTCAGGCATAGTCATACAGGAGCCATCAATGGTTGAAGCAGAAGCTCCTCCAAAAGAACCTATACCTCAAAAGGAGATAGAAGAAGCACCCTTAGCACATGACTCCATACCACTGACAGGGTCTTCACCAATCCACATTGACCTTGATATCGAAGATGATGAAGAAATTGAAATCAGGTGAATTTTGACGACCTTGATAACATCTATCAGGAACCTCCTAAGAAGAAAGCAAAGAAGCAAGTTCACTTTGATCGGAATCCTGATGGTGAGATAGTCATGGAGACTGCATTACCCCAAGAGGACAAGAACAGAGATGAAGAGGATATGGAGGTCTTCGTGATGGTTAAGGCTAACCTTGGTAAAAACACTAGACATGCTGATGTTAGTCTATTCAGAGTTGTGTCTGAGAGCCTCCAGGAAAGAGTACTCAAGGATGGGGAAGACAAAGCAACCCTCAAGGCTGAAATAAAGCAGCTCAGGCCTTATATTTCTAACCTCGTCCATGGTTCATCACAGGCAACCCAACTGCTGCCCCAGGTTTTAGTGACACCAGCTGATCATTATCAGTTGAGACAGTTGGTTATTTGTGGGAAAGAAACTCAAGAGTGGATCGAGAGTTTCATTGTCAAAGGAAAGGAGATCTTGGCACAGATGTTTCAGTTGAGAGAAAACGCTCATGAGCTATGTCAAGGAATCCAAGGTTTTGAACAATCAGTGGCCGAAGTAAAACCAAGGCATGAAATCATCATTGTTGATTTAGATACAGCCTATGGTTCAGCGGCTTTAAAAGAACACAAGAGGCAGATCCTTGCTTGGAGAGAGCGTCATGTCTTCAAGGTTAAAACTTACGAGAGGATATCTAAGGAGTTTATTGCCTACAGACAAAGGGTGATCGAAGATCTTCTTTTCATTAATGAGTTTGTCATAGAGATTCCTTCTCTGTAAAGTCTTGAAGATGGTTCTTACGTCGGGTTAGATGAAGTGCAAGCTCAATTTCAGAGTGTTGTTCGCAGCTGTGATAGCAGCAATACAGTTGGTGGCAGAATGAATCACCTTGCCATGATGTCAGCAAGATTTGAAAAAGCGGCCAATGAGGTCGAAGATTTCCTGAGATCAATTGTAAATGGAGAAGATATCTTGGAAAAACGCCACTTTGCTATTGATGGGATAGATGCACCCAACCGGGACACAGTTTCTTGATTTTTAGCGGATGTGATTGAGATTTGAAATGGCTTTCATGTAGAAGCTTTCTTTCCGTTTTTTCTTCCTATTCTTGGAGCAATTCTTATCCATTCTTTGAAGAAGAGAAAGAAAATCAATGTAATAGTTGGCGTTTCCCGCTTTTTCTGCTTTCATAGGTATTAGATGTTATCTTCTTTCTAGATTTAGAAATAAAGCTTGCCTGCTGAGCAATCCCTAGATTGTAAAAGCAAGGAGATTTTAGGGTTCCCTACTCCTCTGCTTGCCTATAAATAAGAGCCTTTGCTCATTAGTTTTCTTTAACCATGCTAGTGATAACAAAATGCTGAGCCTATTGTGCCTTCTATTTGTTATTCAAGTGTTCAATTGTTTTATGATAGCGAATTGTTGAGTCTCTTTTAGCCAACAAGGAGTTATTGTAATTGTTGTTCCTATTGTGTAAGAACAAGTTTTGCAAGCCTCTTTACCTGCAAGCTCTTGTTCCAAGCATGTGTTTAGTTATTTTTGTTCCAGAAGTTTCAGAAATAAAATCATGAGCCTCCTTTGCCTTGGTATAACGTCTCAGATTTCCGTTATTTATGTTATGCTTTTATGATCTTAATTTCAGCTTACATTGAAGTGTGTAGATGTATGTTGAGAAAGAGTTTGTTGAAGCACTTTGTCAAAGATTTAACCTTGTTCATTTCTAGTTTCTCTTGCTCTGCGTATTACTTGAGAAGTTAGAAATGTCTTTAGCGTAAGTTAGTTGTAGTTGAAGTTCTTAAATTAGAAAATCTTAGCTGCGGCGTTTGTGTTTAATAAACCTTGTGCTCTAGCTATTAAAAAAGATAGGCAACTTAGTTTTTAGTTTACTTTCTTTCAACACCATCAGCAAGAGGGAGCTTCCCCTCCTAATTTGAAGAGTAGTTTTACTGTGCATAGTTGTCTGTTTCAAATACGCATTCCAGAGGTGCGAATTTAAACGCCAACAGTTTTTTGGCGCCCACAGTCGGGCATGAGGCATTAAACAACAAAGAAAGCTTAGGCTTTATGTGACGGGTATGACTCTCTAGCGTCCTACTGCTTCAGTTCAACAACCTAATCTTACAGCTCTAGTTATCCAGCCGAATTTCCAGATAATTGAAGGAGAGCAAGCAGACATCATCAGCAGACTAAGGAGTTTCATCTTTGAGAAGAAGGAGACCCCTACTCAGTAGAGAAAGCCGATATTGCAGCCGGAAGGCCTGTCTTGCCACCACCTGCGTGGGTCTAGACAATCCTGGCATAAATAGTCTATACAAGGAGGAGAACAAGAACAAATCCGCTCTTCCAAGAAGAAGTTGATCCTTTCCTTCTGCAGACACATCCTACAGAAGTTGGAGAGCCGTCCAACGTAGTTCCTGAGTTCAACGCAATTCCTAAGTTCCACACCGTACCTGTGTTCGAGGAAGAACCTGAAGCAATGGGAGATAATAACAACAACAATCGCAATCGCAATCGGAGAAGAGGTCCCCCACTACCTTGGGGTGATCATATCGGAACTTTGGCCCTGGGAGCAAATGATGAATTACCTAAGGGGTCGAAAAAGCACTTTCCACGGTTCCAAGGTGATGGAAGTCAACATCCTGATGATCATCTTTCCGCCTTTTCAACGGCTTGCGCTGTCCTACATGTAGCTCATGAAGACATTGTTGTACGTCTCTTTGTTGAGATTCTCGAGGGAGATGTTGCCGAGTGGTTCAATCACCTGGAGCCGGGTCGCATAACCAACTGGGATACTATGACCGAGAAGTATCTTGCAAGGTTCAAGCCAGCTGAAGATAGCCACTAGTTGTTCGCCCAGCTCTCCAATTCAAAGAAGGAGGACAACGAACCGATGAGGGAGTTCGTGGCAAGGTTTAACCGCCTGGTCACTCATCTCTCGTACACACTCAATCCATTGCCTGAGATCCTGTTGAGTAGTTTTGTCAACGTGCTGCCATTAGAGATAGCCTTTATCCTGAGATCAGCTAACGAGACAGAACTGGAAGATGCACAACAAGGTGCCATAGAAATTGAAGATAACATGATCACTTCAGGAAAGATCAAAGGAGACGCTATTAGGCCTTTGGTTCAAAGTTCTGCCAATCCGTTACTTCAAAGAGTTGCCAATGAAGTAACTATTCTCAAAAGGCAATTGCTTATCCAACCTATGCCTCTTACTCAAGTTGGACCACCACCTGCTTTGCCTGCACCACAAATGTATCAAGCACCATAGCAGCCGTACCAGCCGAGGAGAAATAACTTTCAGCCTTACAACAATTATTGGCCACGAGGGCCAGCTCCACCAAGGCAAGCGGTTGACAATACACAAAATGTTGTGTTTTGCTCTTTTCATGATTCCACTGAACATACCGACGCCACTTGCCCCGAAAATGTCAGAATGAACGAGATAATGGGATATGCCGAAGCTGCACCTGCACCAAGTTTCGTACCTACTCCAAGTTTGAATGTTGTCTTTCCACAATCGGACAACTTCGATGGCGACTCCGCAATGGGCTACTTTGAAAGTGAACCCGATTTTGAAGATCAAGAAGAAGATTCCATCAGTACTCTCTTGTAGTAAATCCTGAGAATCACACGACTCCTGTGTTCACCAGAGCTCAACATCTGAGAGCACAGAGAGAAGAAGAAGAGAGACTGAAGGTACCAAAAAACAAAGAAAAAGGAAAAGAAGTAGCTTCTACTTCTTATGTTAAGTCTTCTCAAGAGAATGTGAAAGTAGTAGTTGAAGACTCATCCTCAGCAAATTTTGATATTGTAGATTCCTTGATGAAAAACAAAGTGCAGATTTCTCAGTTAGAGTATCTCCAAGATCACTCGGAACAAGTGGACCGACTTCTCAAATTTGTGAAGAAAGGACCTGTCAAGCAGCCCACATTGCTCGAATCATCTGTTCCATTAGAAGACAAGCCTAAGCCCTTCTATATCTCATTGTATATAGGGGGTTACAAATTGAGCAATTGTATCATCGATTCTGGAGCTTCAGACAACGTCATGCCTCTACAAGTGATGAATGCTCTAGGACTTTCATGCACTAAGACAAAGGACAAATGTTATTCACTGGAGTCCAAGTCAGTGCTGTTGGTCGAACAATTGAAAGATGCTCAAGTAAAGTTAGCGACCTGTCCTGAAAAGAAAATCACGATGACCATCCTGGTAGCTGACATTCTAGCTAGCTACGGGATGCTATTAAGCAGAAGCTTTTGCAAAGACCTCAGTGGAGAGATTCAGATGGATTGGTCTTCTGCAAACATTCCATTAAAGAATGGAACTTTCAAGCTGGAACCAGAGCCCAAGTCTTGATTTGCGGTTGTGAAGTCTCAAGATCCTCAAGCTCAAGTTCTATATCAAGAAACGGGTCTTGGTACTTACGCCATGTTGTCAGAGATATCTAAAGAAAGTCAAGAGATCGCGTGTACCGCAGAGAAATCAGCAGATGATCCTAAGTTGTGGACTATGAAGTTCGATGGCAGTTGTTCTACTGCTGGTTTGAGAGCGGGAGTTGTGATAATTTCTCCTGAAGGACGGTTATATCCATTTGCATACCGCTTGCAATTTGAATGTAAAAACAACACGGCGGAATATGAGGCCCTTCTACTAGGTCTTAGAAATGCAAAGGATATGGGTATTAAACATCTCATAGTCGAAGGTGATATGGAGCTCGTTGTGAAGCAAGCAAGAGATCAATTCAGAGTGAAAGTAGATTGTCTTCGACACTATAGAAATAGGGTGTGGAATGCAATAGATTGGTTCGAAGCATTTGATATCAAGTACATTCCATGTCTAGAAAATAGCATAATCTAGTTGAAAGGAAATAAAATTCTCAAGGGCTTGGTTTCCTTGGAGAACATTTTTGATAGGCACGGCAGATACATACAAGATAAGAGAAACTCAAGCGAAAGAACCTCTGCCGAATATCAACAAATTAATATTGGAACAATTGACAAGCCTAGACTTGTTAATCTGGGTACATGCTACACTGCAGAGGAAAGTGAGAGGTTCATCTCTTTGTTCAAGCAATACCGAGATGTCTTCGCCTGGTCATATGAAGATTTGAAAGTTTTTACACCAAGAGAATTGTCTCACACAATTCCTCTTCAACCTAAAGCGAAGCCCTTAAGGCAAAAGCAAAGACACTATAATCCGCGGATTGAAGATACCATCTACACGGAAATCTAGAAGATGGTGATGCAAAGATCATCTTTAAGATCCATCATTCCACCTGGGTGTCGAATATAGTTCCTGTGTGCAAGAAGAACGGAGAAATCAGAATTTGCGTGGATTTCAGAAACTTAAATCAATCATCGCTCAAGGATAATTATCCTTTGCCGATCATGGAGCACAACTTGCAGACAGTTACCGGTTCAGAGATGCTGTCCTTATTGGATGGTTTTTCTAGTTATAATCAAATTGTAGTAGTTGAAGAAGATCAGTTCAAGACGGCATTCACAACCCCATGAGGTACATTTGCCTATGAAAGAATGCCCTTCGGCCTCATCAACGCCGGTGCTACATTTTAGAGAGCCATGGATTTGGCATTTGGAGACTTGAGGAATAAAGTAATTGTTGTCTATCTAGACGACCTCACTGTTTTCTCGAAGACACGAGGAGATCATTTTTCACATCTAGGGAAGGTCTTCGAAAGATGCAGATACCATAAGATATCGTTGAATCCCAAAAAGTCTATCTTCGCGGTGACAGAAGGCAAGTTGCTTAGCCACATAGTCTCCAAGGAGGGAACTCGAATTGACCCGAGTCGGGTTGAAGCTATCAGAAGTTTGTCTCTTCCGACAAGCAGAACAGGGGTACATTCTTTCATTGGTAAAGTCAATTTCATACGAAGATTTGTACCGGATTTTTCTAAGTTGACTAAAGATATATCTGCTATGATGAAGAAGAAGACTGTTTTCAAGTGGACAGAAGAAGGAAAGAAGGCGTTTGCAGCAATAAAAGAAGCCATCAGCCGAGCTCCAGTGCTAGTCCGTCCTGATTTTGAAAAGGAGTTTATCATTTATTGTAATGCATTAGAGCATACTTTGTCTACCATTCTGACAGAAAAGTTGAATGAAGAAACTGAATCTCCAATAGCTTTCATGAGCGCCAGTTTCAAGGACAGCGAGTCACAATACTCTCAGATTGAAAAGAATGCCTATGCAGTGGTTCAAGCTGTAAAGAATTTCAGATTTTATATCTTGAATACTCACACCATTGTATATGTCACAGATCCAGCAGTGAAAAGCCTGCTAACTCAGCAGGAGATGGGTTCCAAGAGAGGAAACTGGGTCGCGAAAGTGCAAGAGTACGACTTGGAGATCAAGCTGACCAAACTCGTCTGCGAGAGAGGTCTTTGCTAGTTGATAGCGGAGGATTGTCATAAGAAGCTTCAAGCCAAAGGTATACCTAAGATTGAACCTGAAGTTAAGGAAGATCTTCCAATGGTCTTACTAATTGAGTCTTCAAGAGAATGGTTTATTGAAATATGGTATTACCTGACTTATGGTGATTGTCCGAGTCACCTGAACAAGCAACAAAAGAGAATGCTAAAGCTGAAAGTGCAGAATTATGTAATCATCAACAACGTTCTGTACAAGCAGGGGCTTGACGGAACCTTTTTACTGTGTGTCACCAAAGATCAGCAACGTCGCTTGCTAGAAGCCTTCCACAATCAAGCATGCGGTGGCCACTTTTCCTCAAAGGTAACAGCTTTCAAAATCTTGCGGGCACAGTTCTTTTGGCCGACCATGTTCTGCGATGCATATGAATGGGTGCACAAATGTCAATTGTGTCAGCAGTTTGTTGGCAAGACGAAGTTGGCATCCGCTCCTCTTAGGCCAGTTGTTATAGACGCTCCATTTCAACAATGGGGTTTAGATTTTATTGGTCCAATCAACCCACGATCTAGCAAGGGGCATATTTATGTCCGCACAGCCACAAATTATTTCACTAAATGGGTTGAAGCTATTCCTACCAAGCGAGCTACATTCGAGGTCGTGTGTGAGTTCTTGAAGGAAAACATTGTCACACGCTTCGGGGTGCCTCGCAAAATTGTGACAGATAATGCAACATGTTTCTCATCCGAGGAGCTAATGGAGTTCTGTTTCGATCATAGCATCACTCTATCTCATTCATCAGATTATTACCCCCAGGGTAATGGACAAGTTGAATCATCGAATAAGAACATTGTCACAATCATCTGCAAGTTCGTTGATTCCAGTCAACGAACTTGGCATAAAAAGCTCTATGATGCTCTCTGGGCCGATAGAATTACTCCGAAGAGAGCCATTGGTACCTCACCCTTTATCCTCTTGTATGGTATGGAAGCAATGATACCTATCACATTGGAGTTGTCCGCTTTGCAGCTGGCAACCGCAGTAGAAGATGGAGAATTTATAGATCCTATTCAAAAGCGCATCATGTACCTGACAAAACTTCAAGAAGAAAGGGTGGAGGTGGTAGATAGAATCACTCAGCACCAGGATCGAGTGAACAAAATTTTTGACAAGAAAGCTCGCCAACGAGATTTCGAGGTTGGAGATCAAGTCCTGTTGTGGGATAAAAGACATAAGCCCAAGGGAATGCATGGCAAATTTGATCCCTTGTGGCTAGGACCGTTTAGGATTCATGAGCTTGATGGAGAGAACACCTATATTCTCTCGCGCTTGGATGGAAGTCTCCTCCCTCTACCACACAGCGGGTAGTACTTGAAGCACTTCGTCCCTTCGGGGGTGGAGTAAGTTTTCTAAAGAACAATCTTTGTAAATATTTTTCTTTGTTTTTTGTGATGTGTTTCCCCTTTCCGTGATGTGATCGTTATGTTGTGTTTCCCCTTTCCGTAACAGTCCTGTCATGTTATAGGTGATGAGGAGTCTTGTTTTAGGTGATTTTTTAGGGAAGTCCAACTATTAGGTGATTTCTAGGAAGTCCGGTTTTAGGTGATTCTTCGGAAAGTCTTGCAAATAGGTGATTAGGAAATGATGTTGACTCCAATACCCAATGGATAAGGCACTAGTCTAAGCTCAAACTCCAGAGATTCTGTGATTCTCCTATCCCGTAAGTATCCGCCATGGTCCCCAAAAAGAGCCAATGTTCTACCCCAAAATTAAAATTTTTGTTACACTTAGATATTTTGATAAAATGAGGGAAAATCTTGTTAAATCTGTCAAAAAGGTCAAAATTTGGGTGTGCATGTCTTGTATGAGGGGTTAAAATGTAAAATTTCCAAAATCTGATAATCTGGGTCCGCTCAGAGCGACCTAATCTACAAAACCCAAATCTCAATTTTTCATCCCTACTTTTTAGGAAAACTGCTATTTTTAGAATTTTCCAAAAAATAGTAGCTTTTTCTGGGTTTCTTTTCAAACGGATAATGGAAAAACTTTCTAAAAATAGAAAGTTTCTAAAAACAGAAAGTTGGTCCGATATGATCCAGACTGATTTTGATTGGCTCAAAATACTTCCATATCAGGTTGGTGCAGTCAGAATCTCAAAAAGATTAGTTTTGCCATAGTGGATCTATTCTGCTTTTTCAGAAGCATATCAGAAGCTCCAAGGTCATCAATGGAGGTCAGTCAGCTGCCAGGTGTCAGATTCAACACTCAGGCATTCAACAGAAGGTGAGTTGGTGAGCAAGCACGAAGAACGAGGAAAGGAAGTGAAAACTGTGAAAAATATTCTAATACTGCTTGTCATGGGCGCCCCAGGAGAGAATAGGCGCCCATCTTTTTAGAGCACTAAACATTGAAATTAGGGTTTAAGCCTCCAAGCAAAGTTGCTCAATCTTCTTCCAACTTCGCAACGAATCCAACGATGCAGTCATCGGATCATCCAGTCATCCGAGATTCGAGATCAAATAGGGAGGGTCCAAACAGACGTCAAGTGAAAAAGAATGAAAATCACCAAAATTTGACAAAGTCTGGGAACTCTGGGCGCCCCTGGTGAAAAAGGGCGCCCAGCTTTTTGAAGGGGCAAATCCAATAGTTAGGGTTTGCTAAAATACTCAATCTCTCCGGAATTTAAATAGCTTCGCAGCGGATATCTTCGTGAGGACATTCGACTGGCCGATTTCCGACAAATCCAGATCAGAGTTGAAAGGTATAAGATGAACATTCAAAGTTGGAAGATGAAATCAAATGAAAAAATTCTAAGTCTGAACAAGATGGACGCCCCTGGAGCAAATAGGCGCCCAAGATTTTGGAGTATTAAATTTAACTTTTTGATAAAGTGACTCCCAAAGAACCCCCTCTAAAATCTTCTCAACTTCACGACAAGCCCAGCCATCAGACAATCTGTCATGTCCCCTTCTCAGTGACATCTCTCGGAGTACAGGATTGGCCTATCATACGACCCTCGTAGGCTAATAGACTGGATAGAGGGTCACGTTGGAGCTTGGCTCAGCTTCAGTTGGCAGAGTTTGATCAGTTGGCTTTCGTTCGGGCTCATTCGGAGACTTCTTGCAGAATATGCTATTTTTAGCAGTTCTTGGCAGTCGGCGTGGGACCCCTGCTATTTTTAGCAGTATGGATTTGGCAGTGTTCAGAATCACTTCAGTGTTCGTCAGCTTCAGACAGATCAGTCATCGGATGAATAACGAGAGAGATATTAATATTTAATTGTATTAATTAAATATTAATTATTTGATGATTATAATATAAAGTTATAATATTATATTATAACTTAAGTGATTCTTAATTGAGGGGGTCGCCATCATCAGAAGGGACCAAATTGACAATTATATTTTATTATAAAAATTTGGCTGAGACTATGGAAAGATTAAAAGAATTAAAAGTCGAATATTTTAATAAACCCTATTATTGAGGAAATCGCACTTTTGAGAAATATAGTGCATTTGCATTGGGTTTTGAGCCATTATGTGATTATTGTGAATTGAAAATTGATCAACTTGATCTGAGCAAGAAGCTTTAGGGTTTCAAATTCGAATTCCTTGGGGAACGAGCCATCTCCATTGGAAGCAATTCAGAGGGTGTGAAATAACACCTGATTTATTGCCAGCAGAGGTTTCTTCATCCAGAGGAAATCATTGATCTTCAGAGATATTTACATTCAGGGTTTTCAGAGTAGTTTTCATTCAGAAGACATTCATTCATCTAGGCGCACATATTTCTTGGAGATCTGGAGAGTTCTAGAGAAGGCCGTACATTATTTATTGCTGCTGTACCTGGCCGTACTTTGCTGCAGGCTGTACTACCTTCCTTGAGCCGTACCTTTGTCTTGTGGAGAAAACGCCTACCATTCAGGTCAAATATCAACTTCATTGAAGGCGCCTAAGCATCTGAGTCCTATCCAGAGCACCTGACGAAAGAAGAAGGAACTAATCATTGCAGCCATACCAGATTTCTTCATCTACAGCTCGCTGCTTTTACTAGGTTTTCTCAATAAAAATTATTGTTTTCTTATTGCATGTTATCAGACATTTATTGTAATCATTCCGGAAGAGTAATAAATGATCTGGCATAAGTATTTGCATTGGATTCAGTAGATTTTCGGAGTTAGATAATTTGAAAGAATTTATTTCCAATTTATTGCAAAATCGCATTTTACCCTTATTGCTCAAAAACCCAAAAAAAATCAAAAATTGCAAAAACAAACAAAAACTCAGTCAGATTCAAAAACAGGGGAAACCAGGGGTTTCTACACAATCCGAGCTCCGGGTCACCAGATCAGATGAGATCATCTGTAGAAGAGAGTTGATGAAGGAATGTAAAAAATGGCCAAGTCTGGTAAGGTTGGGCACCCCTGGAGAGAAAGAGCGACTAAGGTTTTGAGCCCTGAAATGATGGAATTCACCTATGCAGCCTCCAAGATCACTTCGTCGGATTCACCCAAGCTATCCAGTGAAACTGTCAGCCAATTGTTGATGATAGCAGCGTCTGTTGCATCCTTCCAGCGATATCATTACTTTGAATAAATTAAATAATTGCTATAAGCTATCTAATTTATAAGATCTCAAGAGGCACGATTTTTTTGTAAAGACATCTATTTGTTAAGCAAACAAAATATAATGAAGAGACACAATTTTCTTCAAGGCCGACCTTGATACAAAAAGGCGCGAATTTCAAAAGAGACGTCTTCTTGTTAAGATGCGATGCTGGCCGACATCGTGTTTTGTAGAGTCACGTCCTCTCCTCCAGTTTGTATATATATTCGCTGGCATTCTCATTGTTTAATCATTCAAGCAAGTTCGAATAATCATTTTTGTAAGTGCGAATTACTCTAAAGAGCAGTGCGAATTCTTCTAAGAGCAGTGTGAATTCATCAAGGGCAGAATCGAATACTGTCAAGTGCAGATTATTATCTGCTTCTGTATCTTGTGTAGGTGCTGCAGAATTGGCCTTGTTATTGGCCTCATTGTAAAGAGAATTGTTGCCTCTATTTATATATATAAGTGAGATCTTTGTTGCTGGGTTTTTCTCCCTCAAGAGGAGGGTTTTCCCAGGGTATCTGCTGTGTTATTGTGTCTGATTTTGAATTAATTTTCTATGCACTTATCTGATCACTAAATTTAACATGGTATCAGAGCGGGTGTGAAAAAGATCGTGATTAGATTCGTGCTTTCACAGCATTACTCTATTCTTTGTTGAAGGTTCTTGTCTATCTACATCATTTAAGATGGTGAACGGATTGAAGATTGAGGATAGACTCGATGGAGCTTCAAACTACACCTCATGGAGATTCCGAATCATGCTTACATTAGAGGAGAATGATTTGGTTGAATTTGCAGAGACCAAGGTTTCCGAACCTAAAGAGGAAGAAGAGAAGCTGCAATGGAGGAAGAAAGACATCAAAGCAAAGAAGTTGCTAGTTGACTCCGTTAAAGACCACATCATCCCTATTGTTTCTAAGTTGAAGACTGCAAGGGAGATGTTCAAAACCTTGGAAGAAATGTATGAAATCAACAACACCAGCCGGGCTCTTGCGCTAAAGCAACAACTTCATCATGTGAAGATGACAAAAGGAGAGACCGTGATCGCCTACTTCATGAGGATTGCAGAATTGAGGGATCAGCTCTCCACAATTGGCCATATGGTTGAAGATAAAGATTTGAGAATGCTTGCACTCAACGGCTTGCCATTATCTTGGGAGTCCTATATTCAAGGAATTAGTGTGAGGTCCAAACTCCCGAAGTTTGATCGTTTGAGGGCCGATTGTATCCAAGAGGAATCAAGGTTGATAGCTAGAGGTGTTGGTCCAAGTTCTTCTAATCAAGAAATCCATGTTCTTGCAGCCCAAGCTTCGAAGAAGAAAGGAAAAGGTGGAAAGAAGGGTCACTTCAAGAGGAATCGTGATAAAGGAAATGATGATGCTCCCCCTTCCAAGAAGAAGCGAGACTTGTCTAAAATTCAATGCTTTAGGTGTGACAAGTTTGGTCATTTTGCCAAACATTGCCCTAACAGACCTAAGCATCAAGCCTCCGTTGTAGATGTAGAGAATGTTTCTCCTCAGAAGGATGAATATCTGTTTTGCTCAACCTTGTCAAGCAATGTTGTCACCGACACCAACACATGGTTGATTGACAGTGGTGCTTCTCGTCACATCACCGGATTCAAGGAGCACTTATCAAGCTTGGTGAAGAAAGACTCTTTGGAACAAGTTATCATTGGAGATGATGCTAGTTACACCGTGAAAGGGATTGGGACCTCTACTCTCCATTTGGATTCAGGCATCACACTTCAGTTGAGCAATGTTATTTGTGTTCTGGGGATCAAGCGCAATCTCATCTCTATTTCAGCCCTAGAAGATAAAGGATATCAAATTGCCTTCTCAAAAGGCAAAGTTCTTGTATGGATGGAGAACTCTAGCTTCAAGGATGCTCAAGTTATTGGAGTTAGACATGAAAGTCTTTACAGGGTTTGCACTCGTCCTCTACAAGCCTTGGTTCATGATACTTCTTCTCTATGTGATCTTTGGCATCGAAGATTGGCGCATCTACACTTCCGTGCCTTGCCTATTATGGAGAAGATGGTGACAGGTCTACCTAAGTTCGACAAGGAGCATGAAGGCACTTGCAAGGGATGCGCTCTAGGTAAGAATGTAAAAGCCACCTTTCATAGTAGTGAAAATAGATCTAAGAGTATTTTAGATCTCATCCATTCAGATTTATGTGGTCCTATGTCTGTTCCGTCTTCGAGCGGATTTTTGTATTATGTACTGTTTATTGATGATCACTCTAGGAAGACTTGGATTTATTTCTTGAGGTCTAAAGAGTCTGAGGAAGTATTAGCTAGATTTAAGGAGTTCAAAGCCTTAGTAGAAAATCTTTCTGGTAAAAGAATTAAGGTCCTTAGATCTGACAATGGTGGAGAATACACCTCTGGTAGTTTTCTAGACTTTTGTATTAATGCAGGGATTAAGAGGGAGTTCTGTGTTCCCTATAATCCTCAGCAGAATGGTGTTGCAGAAAGAAAGAACAGGACAATCATGGAAGCAGCAAAGGCCATGATTCATGATCAAGATTTGCAGACTTTCTTATGGGCAGAAGCCTCCAGGACAGCTGTATATGTGCAGAACAGAAGTCCTCACAAGGTCTTGGAGAATATAACTCCGGAAGAAGCCTTCACAGGGAAGAAGCCTGAAGTCAGTCACTTAAGAATCTTTGGATGTCCTGTTTATATCCATGTTCCGAAGGAGAAGAGAACTAAGTTGGAGGCTTCTGGCAAGAAGGGCATCTTTGTGGGCTACAGCGAGACATCTAAAGCCTACAGAATTTACATTCCAGGACAAAAGTTGATCAGATTAGTAGGGATGTTACCTTTGAGGAAGACATTGCATTTAGGAGATCCAAGGGCACTCACATGGAGTTCAATAACGAAGAGTCTCCTCAGGATATGGAAGTTGACCATACTCCTGAGATTCAGAGGGAGACTGTTGAACCAAAAGAAGATACTGATCCTGTTGAACCCTTGGAGCCTACTGATGGGCCTACTAACATTGTCATTGGAAGAAAGAGACCTCTATGGGCTAGGCGTACTATGCAAGAGGCAGAAAGCTTTGCAGCTCCTAGAGGCACATTCAGAGAAAGTAAAAGGCCTCATAAGTTCCTTAATTATGTTGCCTTGATGAGTCAGATTATTGATTCAGAGCCTTCATGTGTTGAAGAAGCATCCAGTCATCAGGTTTGGAGAGATGCAATGGCAATGGAGTATCAATCAATTCTGAAGAATGATGTTTGGGACATTGTTCCTAGACCTAAGAGCAAATTAGTGGTATCTTCGAAATGGCTCTTCAAAATCAAGCATGCTGCAGATGGGAGCATTGAGAAGTATAAGGCAAGATTTGTGGCTCAAGGGTTTTCTCAGAAAGAGGGAGTTGATTACAAAGAAACATTTGCTCCTGTTGCTCGTTACACTTCCGTTAGAACTATCATTGCCATTGCTGCATCAAGAGGATGGAAGATTCATCAGATGGACGTAAAGACAACTTTTCTCAATGGTGTAATTGAGGAAGAAGTTTACATCGAGCAACCTGATGGTTTTGAAGTTCATGGGAAGGAGTCACATGTGTGTAAGCTGAAGAAGGCCTTGTATGGTCTTAAGCAGGCTCCTCGTGCTTGGTACGAAAGGATTGATCGATACCTATCTAGTTTGGGCTTCATGAAGAATGATGCTGATTCAAATCTCTACTTCAAGGTAATCAATGGTAATGCATTAATATTGGTTTTATATGTTGATGATTTGATCCTTACTGGAGAAGATCACCTGATTCTCGAGTGTAAGAAGGAGTTGACTTCAGAATTTGAGATGAAGGACCTTGGGCTCATGCATTACTTCCTTGGTTTAGAAGTCTGGCAGAAACCAGATGAGATGATTCTAAGTCAAGGAAAGTACACCATTGATATACTTAAGAGATTTGGCATGATGGATTGCAAATCCATGTCTACACCTATGGAGACCAACCTACATAAATTGAAGGAGGCTGCAGCTAGTTCAGATTTGGTGGATCCTACATTGTCGTGATAGCTAATTGATCCTTGATGTATCTAGTTAACACTAGACGAGCATTTGCTATGCAGTGAGTGCACTTAGCCCGCCTTATGTGTGATTCAAGACATACATCTTGTTGCAGCTAAACATATCCTGAGATACTTGCATGCACGGTTGGATATGGGTTGAGGTATACTTAGATGCGAACTTGGAGTTACATGGTTTTACTGTGATTGGGGAGGTGGTGTGTCCGCATTGGAAGAAACACCTCGGTTGTTGCTTCAGTTTGGTTCGCTATGATTTCCTGGTGCAGCCGAAGCCATCTATAGCATTGAGTACGCAGAGGCCGATATATTGCAGCTTGTATGGCAACTCGGGAAGCAGTGTGGTTCGTAAGCTCCTTGCGTGATTGTTTGATAGTCAATGGAGCCTACTATCATCCATTGTGATAATCAAAGTTGCGGAAGCTTTTGTTAATCCTGTGTTCCATGACGTAAACCAAGCATGTTGAGATCAAGTACCACTATATCGAGATATGGTATGCTGCGGAATATGCAGTTGAAGTACATCAACACGATGAGCGACGCAGATATTCTCACCAAGCCTCTCTCCAGGATAAAGTTTGTATACTTTCGAGATAAGCTTAGTATGGTGGAGAATCCAGCCTTGACTGAGAAAGAGTCTCGTATCAGTGAGCCATTCTATGAGTCCTCTGCGAGAGAAGTTCGAGGTGATATTACTTGTTCTTTATATTTTACCATAGTATGGTTGTAGCCATTATGGTAGATATCATGTTGAGGCGATATCCAATATCGTTGAGGTGATATTTATCTTTTACCATAGTATGGTTGTAGCCATTATGGTAGATATCGTGTTGAGGCGATATCCAATATCACGTTGAGGTGATATTCATCTGTTACCATAGTATGGTTGTAGCCATTATGGTAGATATCGTGTTGAGGCGATATCCAATATCACGTTGAGGTGATATTTATCTTTTACCATAGATTGGTTGTAGCGATTATGGTTGATATCGTGTTGAGGTGATATCTAATATTATGTTGAGGTGATATTCTTCGTTTCACATCTGGTTGTAGCCAATGTGATGGACATCACGTTGAGGTGATATGTCTTGTGCAGCTGGAAGTATACTCCTTAGCTGAGAGGGAGTGTTGATGATAGCAACGTCTGTTGCATCCTTCCAGCGATATCATTACTTTGAATAAATTAAATAATTGCTATAAGCTATCTAATTTATAAGATCTCAAGAGGCACGATTTTTTTGTAAAGACATATATTTGTTAAGCAAACAAATTATAATGAAGAGACACAATTTTCTTCAAGGCCGACCTTGATACAAAAAGGCGCGAATTTCAAAAGAGACGTCTTCTTGTTAAGATGCGATGCTGGCTGACATTGTGTTTTGTAGAGTCACGTCCTCTCCTCCAGTTTGTATATATATTCGCTGGCATTCTCATTGTTTAATCATTCAAGCAAGTTCGAATAATCATTTTTGTAAGTGCGAATTACTCTAAAGAGCAATGCGAATTCTTCTAAGAGCAATGTGAATTCATCAAGGGCAGAATCGAATACTGTCAGGTGCAGATTATTATCTGCTTCTGTATCTTGTGTAGGTGCTGCAGAATTGGCCTTGTTATTGGCCTCATTGTAAAGAGAATTGTTGCCTCTATTTATATATATAAGTGAGATCTTTGTTGCTGGGTTTTTCTCCCTCAAGAGGAGGGTTTTCCCAAGGTATCTGCTGTGTTATTGTGTCTGATTTTGAATTAATTTTCTGTCCACTTATCTGATCACTAAATTTAACACCAATCAATCGAATTCACTTACCTCCCAGAATTAGAATTTCATTTGAAGATCAAAGGAAGAAGGAAGAACTTGAAAATCAGAAAAATGGCTAACTTTGGATAAAATGGGCGCACATGGAGAGCATAGGCTCCCATGATTTCGAAGGCCTAAATGAAGTTTATCGCCAGAGACGCCCCCAGAACAATCTTTCTAGATTCAATTGAGCTTCGCAATGAATCATTCAGCTCGTCCGGCAGATGAACTGAACATCCAGAAATCAGGATCAAACTAGGGGTCAAAATGGAAGAAAAGTTTGAAAAATTCAAAAAAATGGTTAAGTTTGAATGAAGTAGGCGCCCCGAGCCAAGAAGGGCGCCCAACTTTCAATGCCTTAGCAAATTTTTCAAACTTTTCAAAAAAATTCAAAATTGCAAGAGGATGAGGATATCCAAGTTCATTGAATAGGCCAATTTTAGGGTTTTTGAAGATAAAAGCAAAAGAAAGCAGACCTATTTCAAACCCTAAGTCTATTTAACACCTCTCTTCAATGTAATTTTCGTTTTTTTGCAGGTAGCATTTAAAGGAGAAAGTTGGAGCAGCAAGTTTGAAGTAATATTTCAAGATTCAAGAACTCATGTTTGCTGATTCTTCATTAAATTTTTCAGACCAGCAGCATAAGGCCTTGCTTTTTCATGCTTTTTCATCCAGAAGATCAAATTTTTGAAAGAAGGCCAAGATTTTCAAATTTTCAGCCATCTGGGTCTTATCTTCTCATTCTTCTGAAGAAATTTTTAAAATTCATCAAGTTGCAGCAGCTGCTTTTTGCTTTGCATGACAGTGAAATCCTCAGTGCATTCAATTTTAAATCATCTGGGTCCTCTCAAATCAGTCTTCTAAAGAAAACCCATATCACAGCTTTTTTCAAGAAAATTTCAAATTCTAGGTTGGCTACATTTTCGATCAGCCATCGGTGTTTTTTCAAATCTAATCAACTGGGTCCATTTCTAATTGCATTCTGAACAAAACCCAGGTGAAAACTTTTTTCGTGAAAAATTGAAGAAATTAGGGTTTGCGCTTTTATAGTCTAAATTCAAAATTTTCAAAAACGGACGATCGGGTTGTCTTGCAACGAAATTCTGAGCAAAACCAATATCTTAGAAAAAATTTCAAAAATTTGTCCGTTGGAGGAAGAAAAATCAGCATTCTAAAAATAGTAAGTTGCTCAAAACTTGTCTGAACCTAAGCGAGTTTACAGTCATTCTTCAAGGTTTTCGAAATAGAGTACACTCCCAATGATTTCAAGACCAAATCAGCTCTCTACCATGATTTCATCAAAACAGTTGAGACGGACTTGCATAATATCAAGCCGGTGTTTCATCTACACGCTTTGGATAGCGCAGGCAACACTACCATCAGAAACTTGGGGCACTTTGGACTCTTTGCAGCAGCGTCTATTCCTATATCAGTTCAGAGTCTCGAGTTTGTAATTGCTTGCATCAAGGATTACAACCCGGCTACAAGGGAGATTCAATCAGCTAATGGTAGATTGATTTGCAGTTTGAAGCCTGATATGATTGAGTAATGTTTTTCCATTCCCCCTTGGCCTGAAAGTGTCACTAACTCAACAAGTGAATGTGAAAGGATATGGGAAATGCACAAAGACAAGTACAGCAAGAAAATTGCAGAAAGGTGGATGAAGGAAAAGCATAAGACTTTGCCTAAGAACGTCGGGTGAGGGGAATTCAAAGATGAGATTGCTATCATAATCACCTTGCTCAACAGAGTAACTGGATCAGAAGATGCTACCAAGTTTCAGCCCTGGATGTTCTACACCATACCCACATCATGAAGAAGACTGAGTTCTATGATTGGCCCATCTTGATCAGTGACAACCTTCATCAGCAGATAACAGAATATTTCTAGATTCATGAGTTCCATATGGTTTCTGACCTAGTCTACCTGGTGGCCTGCCAAGGTCAATTAAGAGGGTTGAACACCGAGGGATCATTGAGCATACAACATATCTACAACTACTATCCTTAGTTGGAATTCACGAAGTCACTGCATCACTACAAGAGGGCGAATGAGGCTTTTCTGATGTACACAGTGCGGGACCTGGACAATGAATTGCACGTCCGTATCTCTTCAGTTGCCAGGGCAGCGATGGCGGAATGGGCAGATTGGTTTATACAATTTCCTACTTTCACCTATCTCAGAGTCTATGGCTATTCCGGTGCTCCGCTCATGCTACCAAGGTATCCATTAGACGAAGTTGTCTTCATGGAGTTCTTAAAGCAGACACACAATGTCCACGCATTCTTGAGGAATAGAAAGAAACCCGCCCTCAATTTTCCATTGGGACTGGGAATCTATACATGCAGGACAGCAACAAATGCTAAAACAATGGGAGATGAGTTAGACAAACATGCTCTCAAGCCTTACAGCGAGAGACAACCTTACGACCCTCATGGTGTCTACGCTGGCCGACTTGAGAGAAACTATGCTTACATATCCGCCCTTGAAGATTTTCGGGCCAATTGTAAAGATGAGTTCAACGTGCGGAGGCGTAGTTACAGTAGGCTCACTCTTCACCAGATGAAAGATTGTCTTTCAGAGGATATGGAAGGATTGTCAGATGATGATGAGGATGTGTTACACCCGATGAATGCCCGAAAGGGAATTGAAGATCAGCCCCTTCTTCAAGTCAATTGGGATAATAAGGAATCCCTCTCAGTCGAAGAAAGGACAAGGCAAGTCCTCGAACATAGTAAGGTCTTCCTAGTTCTCAAAAGGATGAAATCCATATCAGCGGCAAAGCCGCCAAGGGTATAGTCATCACCTCCCTCCTCTTCTAGAGCACAATCAAAAGGGAAAGGCGTAAGTCAGTCTCAAAATGGTGTGAAGAACAACAGGTCAACCAAAAATATAAGGAGGTTAGACTTCTCAAGCATAGTCATACATGAGCCATCAACAGTGGAAGCAGAAGCTCCTCCAGAAGAACCTATACCTCAGGAGACAGAAGAAGTGCCCTTAACACATGACTCCATACCACTGACAGGGTCTTCACCAATCCACATTGACCTTGATATTGAAGATGATGAAGAAATTGCAATTGTACCTCCGAAGGAAGTTAGTAAAGATACTACCGTGACTTGGCTTGAGAGCTCCTTGGCAAGGGTAAGAAGAAGACCTTCAGATCAGGTCAATTTTGACAACCTTGATAACATCTATCAGGAACCTCCTAAGAAAAAAGCAAAGAAGCAAGTTCACTTTGATAGGAATCCTGATGTTGAGATAGTCATGGAGACTGCATTAACCCCAGAGGACAAGAACAAAGATGAAGTGGATATGGAGGACTTCGTGATGGTTAAGACTAACCTTGGTAAAAACACCAAACATGCTGATGTTAGTCTATTCAGAGTTGTGTCTGAAAGCCACAAGGAAGGAGTACTCAAGGATGGGGAAGACAAAGCAGCGCTCAAGGCTGAAATAAAGCAATTTAGGCTTTATATTTCTAACCTCGTCCATGGTTCATCACAGGCAACCCAGCTGCTGCCGCAGGTTTTAGAGACACCAGCTGATCATCATCAGTTGAGACAGCTGGTTATTTGTGGGAAAGAAACTCAAGAGTGGATCGAGAGTTTCATTGTCAGAGGAAAGGAGATCTTGGCACAGATGTTTCAGTTGAGAGAAAACGCTCATGAGCTACATCAAGGAATCCAAGGTTTTGAACAATCAGTGGCTAAAGTAAAACCAAGGCATGAAATCATCATTGCTGATTTAGATACAACCTATGGTTCAGCGGCTTCAAAAGAACACAAGAGGCAGATCTTTGCTTGGAGAGAGCATCATGTCTTCAAGGTTAAAACTTATGAGAGGATATCTGAGGAGTTTATTGCCTACAGACAAAGGGTGATAGAAGCTCTTCTTTTAATTAATGAGTTTGTCAAGAAGATTCCTTCTCGGTACAGTCTTGAAGATGGTTCTTACATCGGGTTAGATGAAGTGCAAGCTCAATTTCAGAGTGTTGTTTGCAGCTGTGATAGCAGCAATACAGTTGGTGATAGAATTAATCACCTTGCCATGATGTCAGCAAGATTTGAAAAAGCGGCCAATGAGGTCGAAGATTTCCTGAGATCAATTGCAAATGGAGAAGATATCTTGGAAAAACGCAACTTTGCTATTGATGGGATAGATGCATCGAACCAGGACACAATTTCCTGCTTTTTAGCGGATGTGATTGAGATTTGAAATGACTTTCATCTAGAAGCTTTCTTTCTGCTTTCTTTCTATTCTTGGAGCAATTCTTATCGATTATTTGAAGAAGAGAAAGAAGATAAATGTAATAGTTGGTGCTTCCTGCTTTTTCTGCTTTCTTAGGTATTAGATGTAATCTTCTTTCCAGATTTAGAAATAAAGCTTGCTTGTTGAGCAAGCCCTAGATTGTAAAAGCAAGGAGATTTTAGGGTTCCCTACTCCTCCGCTTGCCTATAAATAAGAGCCTTTGCTCATTAGTTTTCTTTAACCATGCTAGTGATAACAAAATGCTGAGCCTATTGTGCCTTCTATTTGTTATTCAAGTGTTGTTCAATTGTTTTATGATAGCGAATTCTTGAGTCTCTTTTAGCCAACAAGGAGTTATTGTAATTGTTGTCCCTATTGTGTAAGAACAAGTTTTGCAAGCCTCTTTAGCTGCAAGCTCTTGTTCCAGGCATGTGTTTAGTTATTTTTGTTCTAGAAGTTTGAGAACTAAAATCATGAGCCTCCTTTGCCTTGGTATAACATCTCAGATTTCCGTTATTTGTGTTATGCTTTTATGATTTTAATTTCAGCTTACATTGAAGTGTGTAGATGTATGTTGAGAAAGAGTTTGTTGAAGCAATTTTTCAGAGATTCAACCTTGTTCATTTCTTGTTTCTCTTGCTCTACGTATTACTTGAGAAGTTAGAAACGTCTTTAGCTTAAGTTAGTCGTAGTTGAAGTTCTTAAATTAGAAAATCTCAGCTGCGGCGTTTGTGTTTAATAAACCTTGTGCTCTAGCTGATCAAAAAGATAGGCAACTTAGTTTTTAGTTTACTTCCTTTCAACACCATCAGCAAGAGGGAGCTTCCCCTCCTAATTTGAAGAGCAGTTTTACTGTGCATAGCTGTCCATTTCAAATACGCATTCCAGAGGTGCGAATTTAAACGCCAACAAACTATTAACACAAAGTACATTTTTAGAGGACTAGACTTTATTAGAAATATCCATTTTGTTGTTGAGCTCAAACTATTGAGATGGGGCCAAGCAATTTGGACTATTTGGCTAAGTCTGCTAGCCAAGGGTGTCCAAAGTTCCATGCCTTAGTAAATTTTTCCAAATTTCATCTTTCAACATGTAATGTCCCCTTCTCATCAGTGATCAGCATTGGCATTCTTCAGTCTATTCCGGAACCCGTAGACTGGAATGAGGAGGAAATTAGGGTTTCATTGGGCTTGGCTTTTGTAGCATTTCATTTTATTTACTATTTTTAGTAAATGATGGTTGTGGCAGTATGCAGTTGGTTGTCTTCAGTCTTCTCTTCAGTGAGCAAATTATTGGTTGTTTCAATATCTTCCTCTCAAGCCTTATTTGTTGAAATTTACTAAGTATTGGCATAAGTGTTATATTTTTCAATTGACCCCTTGGCCTAAGGATACAACTTGCAAGTTGTTTTAAAAAGGGGACTTGAAGGGTACGCCTTGTCATAAGGTGATATTAATATTTTATATTTTTGAATTTATGCTTGGAGGAAAGTGGACGCCACTTTATGAGTAATATATTTTTTATGAAGTTTGAAAATAAGGAGAATTCAAATGGTTGTCTTTTGGCGTGCCAATTGAGGAAGTTGAAGAGTTTCTCTTTTCTTATAAAATGAAGACATGACTCCAGCATTGGTTATCCATCAATTACCATATTGTTATGCTGTCAAAATGACTATGGACATTTTGCTATTGCTTCGAGGATGCTACCTCCTAGCCCATTCCCAATTTCGTGTTTGAAAATACAACACCTAGTTGGAACATTGCTGCTTCTCACATCAGACTAGCAGATTGAGCAATAAAGATTGAGAAATTTGGTGAATTCTACAGTTTTGAAGTTCCTGGTTTTGCTACAGCTGAAGCTGTTTTCTGTTCGTATCTTGCTGAGTGATTTTTATTTGGTTCTGGGTGTTTGAGCAATCTAATTGTTGACTGGAGGCGCCAACTTCCACCAAAAATCAGATTTTATTTTGAAGTTGTTGATTTTATATTGCAAAGTCGATTTTCTCAAGGGGCCGTACCATTTAGAGCTGCATTGGGATTCGTGCCAAATAAATTAAGGACTTTGGTTGCTGTTTCTGGATTCTAACTTGGGCGCCAGACTTGTATGGTGCATTTGCAACTCGTTTCACGTCATTCGGAGAAGAATTGAGTGAGTTATGAAGATTTCATTGATTCTCATAGTTGCAGATTGATATTTCCAGTTTCACAGTTTTATATCAGTTTGTAGTAGTTCTGATTTCTGATTTATTATCTGCTGTTAGAAAGTTCTACAAACATTGAAAAACATCTATCCATCTTGTGTTTGAAGATCATTGTAATTTCTAAGTAATTTTGCAGCTTATTATTCATTTGTACAAACTGCAAACAGTAGTACTGTTCCAGTTTTTTAATTGCTGCAATTTCTTTCTGTATCTTCTTACATAAGTCCCCTGGATGGTTTACCGCCAGTGTGGTTAATTTTATTGTAATAACTTTTACCCACTCATAGTGGTGAATCCCCACAGTTCTGTGGATGCCCGCCGCAGCGGATGAATTGCTTTCATTTGTAATCTTTTCCCCCCACTGTTTGGTGGTAGCGTGGAATTGTTTCTCATGGCTGGTTATCCGCCTAATAGTTCTTGATTTCAATTTCTAGACTCCGTCATATGTTAGCACCTCGCCCTCAGTGGGATCTTGAGTGCACATTCTTGACGTTGAGTAGTCTTCTATTCCAATTCAGTTTCTTCTGTTCAAGCTTCAGCATCTTCCATTCAAGTTCAGATTTTAATTTGAGGCTAACGCTAATCATATCATCTATTGCTGGTTATTTTGTGTTATTCTTCGAAAAAATTGGTTAGCATATTTCAGTGGTATCAGAGCAGAAGACCCTGCCATCCTGTGGCTGATTGCAGTAGTGAACTGATGAGTGACAGAGACACAAGGCCATACACTAGAAGTCAGGCCAGAAATCAGCATCAGTTTCCGCCCGTTCCAGAGGCAGATACCTTCTCAGAAGTTCTAAGAGACCTTGGTAAAACAGTGGAAGGTTCAGATAATTCAGTGGAAGGGGTTGATCACACAACTGTCATAATGTCAGATTCAGTAAGAAAAGATAATGAAGAAAGGGATAGAGTGGAGAAGAAGTTTGACGGGATGATAGATATGATGTCCCGTTTGTTATCCAAGTTGGATCAGCAAGCAGCTCAGAGTATTATTCAGCCCCAAAATAACTAAGCTGGAGAAAATAGTGGAGTGAATGGAAATAATAACAGTGGCAGTCCTGAGGTGAATACTAGGGACAGAATTGTAGGTCAGCATACTACAATTCATAGTGGGTCATCCTCTAGACCCCTCTTTCCTATTTTCACACCAAGGGAAGAGCAACAACCAGTTGAGGCTACTCCA
>VDFB02000363.1:175493628-175533444 GCA_007258455.2 Sequoia sempervirens | reverse complement strand
TGGATCACATTGGAAGATGTATTAAGTTTGTTTTTGGTCCTCTCTATCTTTGGGATAGAACCACATATGCTTTGGTGGCCAACTTGTTGAATTCATTGTTTATCTTCTTCCTGGCCGACCTAATTGAAGTTTTGAAGTGTCGCAGTGGATATAAATGCAAGATCAATCTCACAGAAGAAGTGCAGATGTGTAAAAGATAGAATCGAATGTGCTATAATGCCTCAATCAGCAGAGTGTTATGTTGACAAACATTGTAATCTTTCTCTAAATCTTTGTACCCTGCTCTGAGATAGTGAATCTCATCAAGTCCTTGTATCTTGTTCCTGAAGTTGTGTTTGCTTGAGTTCAACAAGTCCTTTGTATCTTGCACTAAGGTAGTGTACCTTGTTTTGCCAGTCCTTTTTGGCAATGAGCCTTTATATTATGAGTTAACTCTTACTGTGGTTTTTCCCTCATTGGGTTTTCCACATAAATCTGGTGTCATCTTGTGGATGTGTGTTCTTGTCTCCTTTATCATTGTTGCTGATCTAATTAGAGTTAGAATTGCTATACCTTCTCTCCTACTATTATGTTTAAGAGTTTTGATTTGGTTAAGTACTAAAATTTCATGTTCCGAAATGGCTTAAGTTTTTGAGTAGACTGATTCACCCCCCCCCCGGTCTCTGGGTGTGTTCAACAATTGTGGCTTCTCATGTCAAGCACTACAATGAGCATTTAGATAGTGGTTGGATCAAGCAATATTTAACCTCGTTTTCCTTTCTTGTATTTGACGAAATTGCTACAAGTATGTCATCCACTTCACTTGGCATGCATTCTCCAATTTTTTTGTGTATGCAAAAACTGAAGTGGCTCATGACCTGATTGACTGATTGTCTCCTTCGCAAAAATGTAGTGTCACCATTGCTTGATAACTCACACAATAGCATACATCTATTTCTCATAGGTGGATTAGCATTGAACCATTTTGTTGAATGTCTCGAAATGATATGCAACGAGATGTTCATGTCAATAAAGTTATCTTCCAAACATCTCTCAAGTTGATAGGAACATGATGGTAATTTACTAATTAGACTTCAAATTAAGTTTGGTGAAGTATTATGCATCTTGAAGCTGATCTAGAAGGACAACAATATGTGGTAATAGATACCAATTCTTTATTGTAATTCCATTGTGTGTGATAGTCAGTGCAAAGGCACCATAAACAATCCTACTTTGGCACAAGAACTATCAAACTACTAGATGGAGAGGAGATTCACATAACTTATCCCTAATCTAGAAGCTATTGAATTTGGTATTGGATCTCGTCATTCTCTCAAATGGACCTATAATACAGTGGGCTATTTAGAGGAGGGGACCTTGGAAGAAGATCAAACTAATGCTTTACCACATAGTGCGTGGAAACTCCCTTGGGCTCATTTAAGTCATCTATTTACCGTTACAATATCTGATCAATTTGTTTTTGTTGTTTGTGTGTTACCAATGCCTTTTTACTCTAGCTCTCAAGTGTGTTTGGACAAACCATTAGCAAGAAAAAACATGTTTTTTTACTTCTTTACCGACACATCTTTTTACTTCTTTACCAACGCTTATCCCCTTGCTTCCTCTTGCCTTCATCTAATGTCGAAGGCACCAAAGCCTTATGCTATGTCCTCTCCTTGGCATGGAATCTATTGCTTCTATGTGTGGCATCTGATGAGGAGGGAGTGAACTTTTGTTTCATCTTGGCTTTTGCTTTGGTCTTGGAGAAATAACAATAGGCTTGCCCCAATGCATCAATGGTGAGAAAATGTTGATGGTATATTTCTTTGAGTCTCATCCTTCACCCGATTTAGTTGTTGACAAATAAACAAAGCCATGGCTACTTGTTTATTTGTGTGCGTCCCAAGTGAAGCAGCACCCATTGTGATTTATATCTTATTCATTTTAGCCTAATTTTAATGAAGAGAGGTGCTTCTATACAAATAATGATTTAAGTATTTATTTTCTTATGACTGACTTTAATCCAAGTTCACCCTTTGTAAAAGTCGTATCTCCTTACTTGAGGCCAACCTTTCATCTATGAAGAGACGTCTTGGTTGATAATCACCATATCAAATTGTATTTAAGGGAGGCGCTGTTCACTTCTATGATCATCCAATTTTATTATTCAAGTCAAGTGCGCACAAGTCTAGAAGAGTTCGATATCACAGCAGATCGGTATATTATTCTTCAAGGAGTTTGATCTTATTCATTTGATATTGCATCAAGTCTGGTGCTTCTAGATTGGCCTTGTGATTGGCCTCATTGTAAAAGTGAATTGCTGTTCATTATTCAATATATAAGTGATATATTGTTGCTGGGTTTTTCTCCCTCAAGAAGGAGGGTTTTCCCAAGGTATATGCTGTGTTATTTTATTTGAAATTGCTCTATTTCTGCTTATTTAAATTCTGATCCTAAAATTAACAAGAAATACTATTTGGCATGAATATAAGGTTAAAGTTTCGGTGCGCTTTAACATCTTATATTTTTTCTTGGCTCTACAACACACTAAGTCACATGAGATAGTCATGAAACTCCTTTGTATAGTCCTATAGGACCTATACCAATTGATCCTTGAACTGACCCAATTGTTAGAATTTCGTGGTACACATTCTCGTGAGTATTTGAAAGGATGGCATTCTTTCATTTATAGTGCTAATGAACTCCCATGTGCCAACTAGAGCAAATTCATGCTTATGCTAGGTGTTGTAAACACTCGCCAATGTGAAATTGATTTTGAATATCTCCTAATGACCGGCTGGGCATCTTCTTGACTTAAGTGATTGATAGAAAAATACGTTGTAAGTTGGCATATCCATCCATCCAATGCAATAGCCTCAATCTTGCATTGAAACACAAAAATATCCAAATTCCCTTGGACTTTGATGCTGAAAAGGTGTGTTGGCATGCAAAATGGAAGGTTCTGACAAGGTTGGGGACCCAAACTACATCATGAGTTCTTAGAATTGACCAAAGAGTCTAGTCTATCAAACCTTGTCACCCTCTACTTTTGCAAGTATGAGTAACATCTTCAATTGCTCCATTTCAAAGCAATCGGAGGACTTTTACAAAATTGAGGGACATTATTTCAACTCGGGCATGCAAGCACACTTCAATACATGGTTTCACTATGTATGAACTTCCTAGATAGAATTACTTTGTTTTCATAATCATGGTCAAAGTTATTCCCCTGTGGGATCCCATTCCATGAGAAGGTATGTGATTTCAATTGTGGTTCAATACACTCAATCCAGCAGTAGTGAGACTACATAGAATGTAATCTTCATCGACTCTATTGTCTAATGGATAAAGCACTAGCTTGCTATTCTACTTCACTGATCAATGTTCATGTGTTATTAAATGGTCAATGGACTTATAGTCATGATGTGATCATCAAGTGTTTCTAGGGAAGTCTGATTTGTGTGATTTAAGCCAATGAAAGGGTCCACTTTTAAGTTATATTCAACTTTGCACATTATAAGATTTATTTAATAACATTTTTTTTAAACTATACAAATGACTAAAGCGTACAAACTACAAACATATTTATGGACCAAGGACATGCAAAAAAATCTAAGTTTGTGATTGGTGGGAAAGGTGGGATATTGTCATGCAAACAATTTCAACATGCAATTTAATAAATATGCAGAAGTAAGATGCAATGAGAAGCTTAGGTTTTCTGTAGTAGGAAGCAGATTCTTAGAAATTGGAGGCTCTCTAGGAGCTGCTAGGTTTTTGATCTCTATCAAAAACTAGTAAACTCTTTTTCTCTTAGGATGATGCAACTTTGTTTATATCTCTGTATTATTATCAATGAAATGCAATTTTTAACATGATGGAATCCAATGCTGCTCATGAAGATGTGATAATTTCCCTTTTACAAAATCTGGTTTTCAACTTCTCAAATGGAATTTAATCATACCTAGTAAATCAAATTTGTTGCATGTTGTGTTTTCTCTCTTTAATACTTTGTGATGGTAGGGTTTGAAAGGTGGATCTTTGTATTGTTAATGTTCAAGCAGCATCGTAGCAACTTCCAGCGATATCATTCCTTGAAGAAATTAGATAATAGCCAAAGGCTATCTAATTTATAAGATCTCTAAAGGAACGATTTAGAAGTCATTTCGATTTGCTAAAAGAAGATAAACATTAAATGATGTTTCATTATTATTTGTTAAATATGTTCTATTCTTCAAGAGGCGTAATTATTTAATAGCCGACTTCATTTAAATGGCGTGTTTTTTTAAAGAGACGTCTTTGCATAAGAGGCCGACGTTGCATCTTGGAAGATCACATCCATTGGATATATCCTATCGATATCTATAAAAGGAGATCACTATTGTTACTTGAGATTTATTAATATCGATTTATAAGCAAGTTCGAATATCCATCTATATCTAGTGCGAATTCTTCTAAGTGCTGTGCGGATTCTTCTAAAGAGCAGTGCGAATTCATTAGAGACAGAATTGTTTACTGTCAAGTGCAGTTTGTTATCAGTCTCAATATATTGTATAAGTGCTGCAAGTTTGGCCTTGATATTGGCCTCATTGTAAAGAGAATTGTTGCCTCTTTTAATATATATAAGAGAGATCTTTGTTGCTGGGTTTTTCTCCCTCAAGAGGAGGGTTTTCCCAGGGTACATGCTGTGTTATTGTGTCTAATTTTGAAATAATTTTCTGTGCACTTATCTAATCACTAATTTAACATGGTATCAGAGCGGGTGTGAAGAAGATCGTGATTAGATTTGTGCTTTCATAGCATTATTCTATTCTTTGTTGAAGGTTCTTATCTATCTTCACAACATTCAAAATGGTGAACGGATTGAAGATCGAGGATAGACTTGATGGAGCTTCAAACTACACCTCATGGAGATTCCAAATCATGCTTACATTAGAGGAGAATGATTTGGTTGAATTTGCGGAGTCCAAGGTTCCCGAACCTGAAGAGGAAGAAGAGAAGCTGCAATGGAGGAAGAAAGATATCAAAGCAAAGAAGTTGCTAGTTGACTCCGTTAAAGACCACATCGTCCCTATTGTTTCCAAGTTGAAGACTGCAAGGGAGATGTTCAAAACCTTGGAAGAAATGTATGAAATCAACAACACCAGCCGGGCTCTTGCACTAAAGCAACAACTTCATCATGTGAAGATGTTGAAAGGAGAGACCGTGATCGCCTACTTCATGAGGATTGCAGAATTGAGAGATCAGCTCTCCACAATTGGTCATATGGTTGAAGATAAAGATTTGACAATGCTTGCACTCAACGGCTTGCCATTATCTTGGGAGTCCTATATTCAAGGAATTAGTGCGAGGTCTAAACTCCCGAAGTTTGATCGTTTGAGGGCTGATTGCATCCAAGAGGAATCAAGGTTGATGGCTAGAGGTGTTGGTCCAAGTTCTTCTAATCAAGAAATCCATGTTCTTGCAGCCCAAGCTTCGAAGAAGAAAGGAAAAGGTGGAAAGAAGGGACACTTCAAGAGGAATTGTGATAAAGGAAATGATGATGCTTCCCCTCCCAAGAAGAAGCGAGATTTGTCTAAAATTCAATGTTTTAGGTGTGACAAGTTTGGTCATTTTGCCAAACATTGCCCTGATAGACCTAAGCATCAAGCCTCCGTTGCAGATGTAGAGAATGTTTCTCCTCAGAAGGATGAATATCTGTTTTGCTCAGCCTTGTCAAGCAATGTTGCCACCGACACCAACACATGGTTGATTGACAGTGGTGCTTCTCGTCACATCACCGGGTTCAAGGAGCACTTATCAAGCTTGGTGAAGAAAGACTCTTTGGAACAAGTTATCATTGGAGATGATGCTAGCTACACCGTGAAAGGGATTGGGACCTCTACTCTCCATTTGGATTCAGGTATCACACTTCAGTTGAGCAATGTTCTTTATGTTCCAGGGATCAAGCGCAATCTCATCTCTATTTCAGCCCTAGAAGATAAAGGATATCAAATTGCCTTCTCAAAAGGCAAAGTTCTTGTATGGATGGAGAACTCTAGCTTCAAGGATGCTCAAGTTATTGGAGTTAGACATGAAAGTCTTTACAGGGTTTGCACTCATCCTCTACAAGCCTTGGTTCATGATACTTCTCTATGTGAGCTTTGGCATCGAAGATTGGTGCATCTACACTTCCGTGCCTTGCCTATTATGGAGAAGATGGTGACAGGTCTACCTAAGTTCGACAAGGAGCATGAAGGCACTTGCAAGGGATGCGCTCTAGGTAAGAATGTAAAAGCCACTTTTCATAGTAGTGAAAATAGATCTAAGAGTATTTTAGATCTCATCCATTTAGATTTATGTGGTCCTATGTCTGTTCCGTCTTCAAGCGGATTTTTGTATTATGTACTGTTTATTGATGATCACTCTAGGAAAACTTGGATTTATTTCTTGAGGTCTAAAGAGTCTGAGGAAGTATTAGCTAGATTTAAGGAGTTTAAAGCCTTAGTAGAAAACCTTTCTGGTAAAAGAATTAAGGTCCTTAGATCTGACAATGGTGGTGAATACACCTCTGGTAGTTTTCTAGATTTTTGTACGGATGCAGGGATTAAGAGGGAGTTCTGTGTTCCCTATAATCCTCAGCAGAATGGTGTTGCAGAAAGAAAGAACAGGACAATCATGGAAGCAGCAAAGGCCATGATTCATGATCAAGATTTGCAGACTTTCTTATGGGCAGAAGCCTCCAAGACAGCTGTATATGTGCAGAACAGAAGTCCTCACAAGGTCTTGGAGAATATAACTCCGAAAGAAGCCTTCACAGGGAAGAAGCCTGAAGTTAGTCACTTAAGAATCTTTGGATGTCCTGTTTATATCCATGTTCCAAAGGAGAAGAGAACTAAGTTGGAGCCCTCTGGCAAGAAGGGCATCTTTGTGGGCTACAGCGAGACATCTAAAGCCTACAAAATTTACATTCCAGGACAAAAGTTAATCGAGATCAGTAGGGATGTTACTTTTGAGGAAGACATTGCATTTAGGAGATCCAAGGGCACTCACATGGAGATCAGTAACGAAGAGTCTCCTCAGGATATGGAAGTTGACCATGCTCCTGAGATTCAGAGGGAGACTGTTGAACCAAAAGAAGATGCTGATCCTGTTGAACCCTTGGAGCCTACTGATGGGCCTACTGACATTGTCATTGGAAGAAAGAGACCTCTATGGGCTAGGCGCACTATGCAAGAGGCAGAAAGCTTTGCAGCTCCTAGAGGCACATTCAGAGAAAGTAAAAGGCCTCATAAGTTCTTCAATTATGTTGCCTTGATGAGTCAGATTATTGATTCAGAGCCTTCATGTGTTGAAGAAGCATTCAGTCATCAGGTTTGGAGAGATGCAATGGCAGAGGAATATCAATCAATTCTGAAGAATGATGTTTGGGACATTGTTCCTAGACCTAAGAGCAAATCAGTGGTATCTTCGAAATGGCTCTTCAAAATCAAGCATGCTGCAGATGGGAGCATTGAGAAGTATAAGGCAAGATTTGTGGCTCGAGGGTTTTCTCAGAAAGAGGGAGTTGATTACGAAGAAACATTTGCTCCTGTTGCTCGTTACACTTCTGTTAGAACTATCATTGCCATTGCTGCATCGAGAGGATGGAAGATTCATCAAATGGACGTAAAGACAACTTTTCTCAATGGTGTAATTGAGGAAGAAGTTTACATCGAGCAACCTGATGGTTTTGAAGTTCATGGGAAGGAGTCACATGTGTGTAAGCTGAAGAAGGCCTTGTATGGTCTTAAGCAGGCTCCTCGTGCTTGGTACGAAAGGATTGATCGATACCTATCTAGTTTGGGCTTCATGAAGAATGATGCTGATTCAAATCTCTACTTCAAGGTAATCAATGGTAATGCATTAATATTGGTTTTATATGTTGATGATTTGATCCTTACTGGAGAAGATCACCTGATTCTCGAGTGTAAGAAGGAGTTGACTTCAGAATTTGAGATGAAGGACCTTGGGCTCATGCATTACTTCCTTGGATTAGAAGTCTGGCAGAAACCAGATGAGATGATTCTAAGTCAAGGAAAGTACACCATTGATATACTTAAGAGATTTGGCATGATGGATTGCAAATCCATGTCTACACCTATGGAGACCAACCTACATAAATTGAAGGAGGCTGCAAAATAGTTCAGATTTGTATCCTAGCATTGTACGTGATAGCTAATTATCCGATGTATCTAGCTAACACTAGACCCCGACATTTGCTAAGTGCAAAGGAGTGTACCAGCCGCCTTATGTGTGATTCAAGACGCATACATCTTACAGCTAAACATATCTCCAGATACTTGCATGGCACACTGGATATGGGTTGAGGTATACTTCAGATGCAATTTGGAGTTACATGGTTTTGCCGTGATTCGGACAAGGTGGTGTGTCACGATTGAAGCATAACCTGGTTGTTGCTTCATTGGGTTCTCGCTTATGATTTCCGGCAGCAGAAGCAGCCATTCATAGCATTGAGTACGCGAGAGGCCTCTAATATATTGCAGCTTGTATGTATAAATCCCCTGAAGCAAGTGTGGTTGTAAGCTCCTTGCGTGATTGTTTGGATAGCTCAACGGAGCCTACTATCATCCATTGTGATACAATCAAAGTTGCTGAAGCTTTTTGTTAAATTCCGTGGTTCACGACGTAACTAAGCATGTTGAGATCGGGCACCACTATATCAGAGATATGGTACCGCGGAAGGTCGCATGTATTGAAGCACATCAACATCGATGAGCGCATTCCGGCAGATATTCTCACCAAGCCTCCGTGATAAAGTTTGTATACTGGTATAAGCTTAGTAATGGTGGAGAATCCACTCGACCGGTGCCCCGACGCGAGCCATTTATGAGTCCTTCTCACAGAGAAGTTCGAGGTGATATTACTTGTTCTTATATTTTACCATAGTATGGTTGTAGCCATTATGGTAGATATCGTGTTGAGGCGATATCCAATATCACGTTGAGGTGATATTTATCTTTTACCATAGTATGGTTGTAGCCATTATGGTAGATATCGTGTTGAGGCGATATCCAATATCACGTTGAGGTGATATTCATCTGTTACCATAGTATGGTTGTAGCCATTATGGTAGATATCGTGTTGAGGCGATATCCAATATCACGTTGAGGTGATATTTATCTTTTACCATAGATTGGTTGTAGCGATTATGGTTGATATCGTGTTGAGGTGATATCTAATATTATGTTGAGGTGATATTCTTCGTTTCACATCTGGTTGTAGCCAATGTGATGGACATCACGTTGAGGTGATATGTCTTGTGCAGCTGGAAGTATACTCCTTAGCTGAGAGGGAGTGTTGATGATAGCAACGTCTGTTGCATCCTTCCAGCGATATCATTACTTTGAATAAATTAAATAATTGCTATAAGCTATCTAATTTATAAGATCTCAAGAGGCACGATTTTTTTGTAAAGACATATATTTGTTAAGCAAACAAATTATAATGAAGAGACACAATTTTCTTCAAGGCCGACCTTGATACAAAAAGGCGCGAATTTCAAAAGAGACGTCTTCTTGTTAAGATGCGATGCTGGCTGACATTGTGTTTTGTAGAGTCACGTCCTCTCCTCCAGTTTGTATATATATTCGCTGGCATTCTCATTGTTTAATCATTCAAGCAAGTTCGAATAATCATTTTTGTAAGTGCGAATTACTCTAAAGAGCAATGCGAATTCTTCTAAGAGCAATGTGAATTCATCAAGGGCAGAATCGAATACTGTCAGGTGCAGATTATTATCTGCTTCTGTATCTTGTGTAGGTGCTGCAGAATTGGCCTTGTTATTGGCCTCATTGTAAAGAGAATTGTTGCCTCTATTTATATATATAAGTGAGATCTTTGTTGCTGGGTTTTTCTCCCTCAAGAGGAGGGTTTTCCCAAGGTATCTGCTGTGTTATTGTGTCTGATTTTGAATTAATTTTCTGTCCACTTATCTGATCACTAAATTTAACACCAATCAATCGAATTCACTTACCTCCCAGAATTAGAATTTCATTTGAAGATCAAAGGAAGAAGGAAGAACTTGAAAATCAGAAAAATGGCTAACTTTGGATAAAATGGGCGCACATGGAGAGCATAGGCTCCCATGATTTCGAAGGCCTAAATGAAGTTTATCGCCAGAGACGCCCCCAGAACAATCTTTCTAGATTCAATTGAGCTTCGCAATGAATCATTCAGCTCGTCCGGCAGATGAACTGAACATCCAGAAATCAGGATCAAACTAGGGGTCAAAATGGAAGAAAAGTTTGAAAAATTCAAAAAAATGGTTAAGTTTGAATGAAGTAGGCGCCCCGAGCCAAGAAGGGCGCCCAACTTTCAATGCCTTAGCAAATTTTTCAAACTTTTCAAAAAAATTCAAAATTGCAAGAGGATGAGGATATCCAAGTTCATTGAATAGGCCAATTTTAGGGTTTTTGAAGATAAAAGCAAAAGAAAGCAGACCTATTTCAAACCCTAAGTCTATTTAACACCTCTCTTCAATGTAATTTTCGTTTTTTTGCAGGTAGCATTTAAAGGAGAAAGTTGGAGCAGCAAGTTTGAAGTAATATTTCAAGATTCAAGAACTCATGTTTGCTGATTCTTCATTAAATTTTTCAGACCAGCAGCATAAGGCCTTGCTTTTTTATGCTTTTTCATCTAGAAGATCAAATTTTTGAAGAAGGCCAAGATATTCAATTTTCAGCCATCTGGGTCTTATCAACTCATTCTTCTGTAGAAATTTTCAACACATTCATCAAGTTGCAGCAGCTTCTTTTTTGCTTGCACATGTTGGAAATCCTGGTGCATTCAATTTTTAAACTCATGGGTCCCTAAAACGTCTTCTAAAGAAAACCCATATCACAGTTTTTTCAAGAAAAAATTTCAAATTTAGGGTTATTTTTGATCAGCCATCAGTGTTTTCTCAAATCTAATCAAGCTGGGTCCATTTCTAATTGCATTCGAATAAAACCTGTGGAAACTTTTTTTCGGAAAAATTGAAGAAATTAGGGTTTTTCATGACTAAATTCAAAAATTTCAAAACCTTACGATCCGTTGTTCTAACGAAATTGAGAAAACCAATATCTTAGAAAAAAATTTCACCTGTCCGTTGGAGGAAGAAAAATCAGCATTCTAAAAATAGTAAGTTGCTCAAAACTTGTCTGAACCTAAGCGAGTTTACAGTCATTCTTCAAGGTTTTCGAAATAGAGTACACTCCCAATGATTTCAAGACCAAATCAGCTCTCTACCATGATTTCATCAAAACAGTTGAGACGGACTTGCATAATATCAAGCCGGTGTTTCATCTACACGCTTTGGATAGCGCAGGCAACACTACCATCAGAAACTTGGGGCACTTTGGACTCTTTGCAGCAGCGTCTATTCCTATATCAGTTCAGAGTCTCGAGTTTGTAATTGCTTGCATCAAGGATTACAACCCGGCTACAAGGGAGATTCAATCAGCTAATGGTAGATTGATTTGCAGTTTGAAGCCTGATATGATTGAGTAATGTTTTTCCATTCCCCCTTGGCCTGAAAGTGTCACTAACTCAACAAGTGAATGTGAAAGGATATGGGAAATGCACAAAGACAAGTACAGCAAGAAAATTGCAGAAAGGTGGATGAAGGAAAAGCATAAGACTTTGCCTAAGAACGTCGGGTGAGGGGAATTCAAAGATGAGATTGCTATCATAATCACCTTGCTCAACAGAGTAACTGGATCAGAAGATGCTACCAAGTTTCAGCCCTGGATGTTCTACACCATACCCACATCATGAAGAAGACTGAGTTCTATGATTGGCCCATCTTGATCAGTGACAACCTTCATCAGCAGATAACAGAATATTTCTAGATTCATGAGTTCCATATGGTTTCTGACCTAGTCTACCTGGTGGCCTGCCAAGGTCAATTAAGAGGGTTGAACACCGAGGGATCATTGAGCATACAACATATCTACAACTACTATCCTTAGTTGGAATTCACGAAGTCACTGCATCACTACAAGAGGGCGAATGAGGCTTTTCTGATGTACACAGTGCGGGACCTGGACAATGAATTGCACGTCCGTATCTCTTCAGTTGCCAGGGCAGCGATGGCGGAATGGGCAGATTGGTTTATACAATTTCCTACTTTCACCTATCTCAGAGTCTATGGCTATTCCGGTGCTCCGCTCATGCTACCAAGGTATCCATTAGACGAAGTTGTCTTCATGGAGTTCTTAAAGCAGACACACAATGTCCACGCATTCTTGAGGAATAGAAAGAAACCCGCCCTCAATTTTCCATTGGGACTGGGAATCTATACATGCAGGACAGCAACAAATGCTAAAACAATGGGAGATGAGTTAGACAAACATGCTCTCAAGCCTTACAGCGAGAGACAACCTTACGACCCTCATGGTGTCTACGCTGGCCGACTTGAGAGAAACTATGCTTACATATCCGCCCTTGAAGATTTTCGGGCCAATTGTAAAGATGAGTTCAACGTGCGGAGGCGTAGTTACAGTAGGCTCACTCTTCACCAGATGAAAGATTGTCTTTCAGAGGATATGGAAGGATTGTCAGATGATGATGAGGATGTGTTACACCCGATGAATGCCCGAAAGGGAATTGAAGATCAGCCCCTTCTTCAAGTCAATTGGGATAATAAGGAATCCCTCTCAGTCGAAGAAAGGACAAGGCAAGTCCTCGAACATAGTAAGGTCTTCCTAGTTCTCAAAAGGATGAAATCCATATCAGCGGCAAAGCCGCCAAGGGTATAGTCATCACCTCCCTCCTCTTCTAGAGCACAATCAAAAGGGAAAGGCGTAAGTCAGTCTCAAAATGGTGTGAAGAACAACAGGTCAACCAAAAATATAAGGAGGTTAGACTTCTCAAGCATAGTCATACATGAGCCATCAACAGTGGAAGCAGAAGCTCCTCCAGAAGAACCTATACCTCAGGAGACAGAAGAAGTGCCCTTAACACATGACTCCATACCACTGACAGGGTCTTCACCAATCCACATTGACCTTGATATTGAAGATGATGAAGAAATTGCAATTGTACCTCCGAAGGAAGTTAGTAAAGATACTACCGTGACTTGGCTTGAGAGCTCCTTGGCAAGGGTAAGAAGAAGACCTTCAGATCAGGTCAATTTTGACAACCTTGATAACATCTATCAGGAACCTCCTAAGAAAAAAGCAAAGAAGCAAGTTCACTTTGATAGGAATCCTGATGTTGAGATAGTCATGGAGACTGCATTAACCCCAGAGGACAAGAACAAAGATGAAGTGGATATGGAGGACTTCGTGATGGTTAAGACTAACCTTGGTAAAAACACCAAACATGCTGATGTTAGTCTATTCAGAGTTGTGTCTGAAAGCCACAAGGAAGGAGTACTCAAGGATGGGGAAGACAAAGCAGCGCTCAAGGCTGAAATAAAGCAATTTAGGCTTTATATTTCTAACCTCGTCCATGGTTCATCACAGGCAACCCAGCTGCTGCCGCAGGTTTTAGAGACACCAGCTGATCATCATCAGTTGAGACAGCTGGTTATTTGTGGGAAAGAAACTCAAGAGTGGATCGAGAGTTTCATTGTCAGAGGAAAGGAGATCTTGGCACAGATGTTTCAGTTGAGAGAAAACGCTCATGAGCTACATCAAGGAATCCAAGGTTTTGAACAATCAGTGGCTAAAGTAAAACCAAGGCATGAAATCATCATTGCTGATTTAGATACAACCTATGGTTCAGCGGCTTCAAAAGAACACAAGAGGCAGATCTTTGCTTGGAGAGAGCATCATGTCTTCAAGGTTAAAACTTATGAGAGGATATCTGAGGAGTTTATTGCCTACAGACAAAGGGTGATAGAAGCTCTTCTTTTAATTAATGAGTTTGTCAAGAAGATTCCTTCTCGGTACAGTCTTGAAGATGGTTCTTACATCGGGTTAGATGAAGTGCAAGCTCAATTTCAGAGTGTTGTTTGCAGCTGTGATAGCAGCAATACAGTTGGTGATAGAATTAATCACCTTGCCATGATGTCAGCAAGATTTGAAAAAGCGGCCAATGAGGTCGAAGATTTCCTGAGATCAATTGCAAATGGAGAAGATATCTTGGAAAAACGCAACTTTGCTATTGATGGGATAGATGCATCGAACCAGGACACAATTTCCTGCTTTTTAGCGGATGTGATTGAGATTTGAAATGACTTTCATCTAGAAGCTTTCTTTCTGCTTTCTTTCTATTCTTGGAGCAATTCTTATCGATTATTTGAAGAAGAGAAAGAAGATAAATGTAATAGTTGGTGCTTCCTGCTTTTTCTGCTTTCTTAGGTATTAGATGTAATCTTCTTTCCAGATTTAGAAATAAAGCTTGCTTGTTGAGCAAGCCCTAGATTGTAAAAGCAAGGAGATTTTAGGGTTCCCTACTCCTCCGCTTGCCTATAAATAAGAGCCTTTGCTCATTAGTTTTCTTTAACCATGCTAGTGATAACAAAATGCTGAGCCTATTGTGCCTTCTATTTGTTATTCAAGTGTTGTTCAATTGTTTTATGATAGCGAATTCTTGAGTCTCTTTTAGCCAACAAGGAGTTATTGTAATTGTTGTCCCTATTGTGTAAGAACAAGTTTTGCAAGCCTCTTTAGCTGCAAGCTCTTGTTCCAGGCATGTGTTTAGTTATTTTTGTTCTAGAAGTTTGAGAACTAAAATCATGAGCCTCCTTTGCCTTGGTATAACATCTCAGATTTCCGTTATTTGTGTTATGCTTTTATGATTTTAATTTCAGCTTACATTGAAGTGTGTAGATGTATGTTGAGAAAGAGTTTGTTGAAGCAATTTTTCAGAGATTCAACCTTGTTCATTTCTTGTTTCTCTTGCTCTACGTATTACTTGAGAAGTTAGAAACGTCTTTAGCTTAAGTTAGTCGTAGTTGAAGTTCTTAAATTAGAAAATCTCAGCTGCGGCGTTTGTGTTTAATAAACCTTGTGCTCTAGCTGATCAAAAAGATAGGCAACTTAGTTTTTAGTTTACTTCCTTTCAACACCATCAGCAAGAGGGAGCTTCCCCTCCTAATTTGAAGAGCAGTTTTACTGTGCATAGCTGTCCATTTCAAATACGCATTCCAGAGGTGCGAATTTAAACGCCAACAAACTATTAACACAAAGTACATTTTTAGAGGACTAGACTTTATTAGAAATATCCATTTTGTTGTTGAGCTCAAACTATTGAGATGGGGCCAAGCAATTTGGACTATTTGGCTAAGTCTGCTAGCCAAGGGTGTCCAAAGTTCCATGCCTTAGTAAATTTTTCCAAATTTCATCTTTCAACATGTAATGTCCCCTTCTCATCAGTGATCAGCATTGGCATTCTTCAGTCTATTCCGGAACCCGTAGACTGGAATGAGGAGGAAATTAGGGTTTCATTGGGCTTGGCTTTTGTAGCATTTCATTTTATTTACTATTTTTAGTAAATGATGGTTGTGGCAGTATGCAGTTGGTTGTCTTCAGTCTTCTCTTCAGTGAGCAAATTATTGGTTGTTTCAATATCTTCCTCTCAAGCCTTATTTGTTGAAATTTACTAAGTATTGGCATAAGTGTTATATTTTTCAATTGACCCCTTGGCCTAAGGATACAACTTGCAAGTTGTTTTAAAAAGGGGACTTGAAGGGTACGCCTTGTCATAAGGTGATATTAATATTTTATATTTTTGAATTTATGCTTGGAGGAAAGTGGACGCCACTTTATGAGTAATATATTTTTATGAAGTTTGAAAATAAGGAGAATTCAAATGGTTGTCTTTTGGCGTGCCAATTGAGGAAGTTGAAGAGTTTCTCTTTTCTTATAAAATGAAGACATGACTCCAGCATTGGTTATCCATCAATTACCATATTGTTATGCTGTCAAAATGACTATGGACATTTTGCTATTGCTTCGAGGATGCTACCTCCTAGCCCATTCCCAATTTCGTGTTTGAAATACAACACCTAGTTGGAACATTGCTGCTTCTCACATCAGACTAGCAGATTGAGCAATAAAGATTGAGAAATTTGGTGAATTCTACAGTTTTGAAGTTCCTGGTTTTGCTACAGCTGAAGCTGTTTTCTGTTCGTATCTTGCTGAGTGATTTTTATTTGGTTCTGGGTGTTTGAGCAATCTAATTGTTGACTGGAGGCGCCAACTTCCACCAAAAATCAGATTTTATTTTGAAGTTGTTGATTTTATATTGCAAAGTCGATTTTCTCAAGGGGCCGTACCATTTAGAGCTGCATTGGGATTCGTGCCAAATAAATTAAGGACTTTGGTTGCTGTTTCTGGATTCTAACTTGGGCGCCAGACTTGTATGGTGCATTTGCAACTCGTTTCACGTCATTCGGAGAAGAATTGAGTGAGTTATGAAGATTTCATTGATTCTCATAGTTGCAGATTGATATTTCCAGTTTCACAGTTTTGTATCAGTTTGTAGTAGTTCTGATTTCTGATTTATTATCTGCTGTTAGAAAGTTCTACAAACATTGAAAAACATCTATCCATCTTGTGTTTGAAGATCATTGTAATTTCTAAGTAATTTTGCAGCTTATTATTCATTTGTACAAACTGCAAACAGTAGTACTGTTCCAGTTTTTAATTGCTGCAATTTCTTTCTGTATCTTCTTACATAAGTCCCCTGGATGGTTTACCGCCAGTGTGGTTAATTTTATTGTAATAACTTTTACCCACTCATAGTGGTGAATCCCCACAGTTCTGTGGATGCCCGCCGCAGCGGATGAATTGCTTTCATTTGTAATCTTTTCCCCCCCACTGTTTGGTGGTAGCGTGGAATTGTTTCTCATGGCTGGTTATCCGCCTAATAGTTCTTGATTTCAATTTCTAGACTCCGTCATATGTTAGCACCTCGCCCTCAGTGGGATCTTGAGTGCACATTCTTGACGTTGAGTAGTCTTCTATTCCAATTCAGTTTCTTCTGTTCAAGCTTCAGCATCTTCCATTCAAGTTCAGATTTTAATTTGAGGCTAACGCTAATCATATCATCTATTGCTGGTTATTTTGTGTTATTCTTCGAAAAAATTGGTTAGCATATTTCAGTGGTATCAGAGCAGAAGACCCTGCCATCCTGTGGCTGATTGCAGTAGTGAACTGATGAGTGACAGAGACACAAGGCCATACACTAGAAGTCAGGCCAGAAATCAGCATCAGTTTCCGCCCGTTCCAGAGGCAGATACCTTCTCAGAAGTTCTAAGAGACCTTGGTAAAACAGTGGAAGGTTCAGATAATTCAGTGGAAGTGGTTGATCACACAACTGTCATAATGTCAGATTCAGTAAGAAAAGATAATGAAGAAAGGGATAGAGTGGAGAAGAAGTTTGACGGGATGATAGATATGATGTCCCGTTTGTTATCCAAGTTGGATCAGCAAGCAGCTCAGAGTATTATTCAGCCCCAAAATAACTCAGCTGGAGAAAATAGTGGAGTGAATGGAAATAATAACAGTGGCAGTCCTGAGGTGAATACTAGGGACAGAATTGTAGGTCAGCATACTACAATTCATAGTGGGTCATCCTCTAGACCCCTCTTTCCTGTTTTCACACCAAGGGAAGAGCAACAACCAGTTGAGGCTACTCCAAACTTTGCTGATGATGCTCGTCAAGCCTATATGGAGTATGTGTCCTTACCTCTTGACATGAGAGGAGCATGGACCTTTGATCAATTCATGAATCAAAGGAGTCGGAGAAATGGTGGTAGGAATGATCAACGTCCTCCTGCAGGCCCTAGAAATGATTTTTACCAAGCATTGGGAAAGATCACTATGGAACATTTTGATGGTGGTAACAAGTGTACAGCCAGGTCATGGGTGCAAAAGTTAGATAACTACCTCTCCCTTAGACCTATGCCGGAAGAAGATGCTATCAAATTTGCTACCTTGCACTTAGATGGCATAGCTCATGAATGGTGGACTCACGGTTTGGTCACTCTTGGCCACAACCTTATTCGCACTTATGGAGAGTTTACAAATAAGCTGATTGAGAGATTTGACACCAAAGATCCGGAATTGAAGTTTAGAGAATTGGCACAGTTGAAACAGCAAGGATCTTTAGAAAGTTATGTGGCTGATTTTCAGAGGTTGTCAGTAATGGTGCCCAACATTACTGAAAGAAGACTTGTAGTCCTTTTTGCTGAAGGTTTAATGGAGCCATTGAAGGGTTGGGTCAAAGCATTTGATCCTCCAACATTGGATGAAGCTATCAAGAAAGCTAGGAGCATGGAATTGGCAGCCCCAAGACCTAAATTTCACTCAAAAACATTCAGCCATAAGAAGGATAAAAAGCCATCTTCAAATCTGCCCAAGAAGTTTCCACCAAGGCTGTCCGAAGAGCTCAAAGAACAGCTTAGAAAGGATGGAGTTTGCTTCACTTGTCGTGAGCCTTGGGTGAAAGGCCACCGTTGCTATGGAAGAGGCAAAGTAGTTCAAATGGAGGGCTATTCTGATTATGGATCAGAATCTGATTCGTCTGATCAGCAATACGAATCAGCAAGTAGTGAAGGTGAAGAAGTTCAAGAAGACAAGTCCGAAGAGGTTGGAGATAGTAGTGCTTTTGCACAACTATCCAGTTTTCAAAAGAATGAATCTTTTAGGGTTCATGGAGTGGTAAATTCACAAAGGATAGTTGCCCTAATTGATACTGGAGCAACTCACAATTTTATTGATGAAGGGCTAGTTGCTAGAAAAGGTTTAAAGACTGAAAATTTTGATGGTTTCAAAGTAATGGTTGCGGATGGTTTCACTATGTCTTGCACAAGGAGAATCCCTAATCTATCTTTGCAATTAGGGAATCATGAAATTAAGGATGATTTTTATGTGGTGGGTATAGGAGACACTGATGTTGTGTTGGGCATACAATGGCTGCGATCTCTTGGTGAGATCACATTGAATTTGCAAACCATGGAGCTGAAATTTCAGTCTAATGGAAAGAAGGTTGTTTTAAGAGGGATGTCAAATGGAGGCCCTCGAATTGTGTCTTTGAAAAGGATGGAAAGGCTGATCCGCCATGATCAAGTTGAATGGGCTGCTGAATGTATGGTTTTACCAGCTGATCCGGTTGAGGAAAAAAGGCAATATCATCCTGATATTCAAGCCTTACTTTCAAAGAAAAGTAAAATCTTTGGAAGCTTACCTCCTGGAAGACCTCCTGAAAGAGGTTCTGAACATGTGATTGAATTAGAAGAAGGAGCAAAACCAGTCATTACTACACCTTACCGCTATCCAAAGAGGCAGAAAGATGAAATTGAAAAGGCCATCAAGGAGCTGTTGGAAAGTGGTTTTATTAGACCAAGCAAGAGTCCATTTGCCTCAGCAGTAGTGCTGGTCAAAAAGAAAGATGGTACAATGCGTATGTGTGTTGACTATCGCGCATTAAATCAGAAAACCATCAAGAATAGATATCCTATCCCTAGGATTGATGAGCTTATTGATGAGCTCCATGGGGCAATGTTTTTCTCAAAGATTGATCTTCGTTCAGGATATCACCAAATCAGAATGAGGGAGGAGGATATAGAAAAGACAGCATTTAGATGCCACTTTGGGCATTTTGAATTTCTTGTCATGCCTTTTGGTTTGACAAATGCTCCAGCCACATTCCAATCTTGTATGAACAAGATTTTTAGACAGCAGTTGAGGAAGTTTGTGCTCATCTTCTTCGACGATATTCTCATATTCAGTAAGTCTTGGGAAGAGCACCTTAAGCATTTGGAAGAAGTGCTTACCATTTTAGAGGCGGAATGTCTATTCGCCAAAGAGTCAAAGTGTGAGTTTGGGATGGAAGAACTTTTATACCTTGGCCACATTATCAGCTCAAAGGGTGTGAAAGTGGATCCAGAAAAGATAAGGGCCATTCTTGATTGGCCAACTCCTAAGACTTTCTCATTTGAGAGGGTTTTTAGGGTTATGTGGATTCTATAGAAGATTTGTAAAAGGTTATTCTCATCAAGCAGCACCTTTGACAGATCTTACAAAGAAAGGAGCTTTTCTTTGGACTAAGCAAGCACAAGAGGTTTTTGATAAGTTTAAACAAATCATGAGTTCGTGTCCAGTATTGGCACTTCCGGATTTCTCAAAACCTTTTGAATTACAATGTGATGCTTCAGGAGAAGGAGTTGGAGCTGTCCTAATGCAAGACAAACATCCTATTGTCTTCGAGAGTAGAAAGTTGAGAGGGGCAGAAAAAACTTACTCTATTTATGACAAAGAGATGCTTGCTATCATGCATGCTTTGTCTAAATTCCGTCAATACTTGGTGGGAAGTAAATTTGTTGTTAAGACTGATCACAACAGTCTTAAACATTTCATGCGCCAAAAGGAATTGAATGAAAGGCAGCAAAAATGGGTAAGTAAACTCCAAGCATATGACTTTGACATTGAATATGTCAAAGGAAAAAATAATATAGTTGCTGATGCACTTTCTAGAAGGCCTCATTTGCAGTCAATTTGTGAGTTATCAGCAGATTGGAAAGAATTAATTGCTGCTGATTATGTTAAAAATCAGTTTGCAACCAGCTTGTTAGAAGGTCAATTGGTTGATGGAAGGTATAAGTTGGTTGATGGATTAATTTATTATAAAGATAGAATCTTTTTAGTACAAGAATCTAAGCTTAAGAAAAAGATTCTACAAGCTTTTCATGATGTTCCCCTTGCTGGTCATCAAGGGATTTTCAAGACTTACAAGCAGATTCGTGAACGATTCACTTGGAAAGGTTTGAAAGATGAAGTCTTGAATTACATTAGAGAGTGTCCTACTTGTCAAAGGAATAAAAATGAACACTCTTTTCCTGCTGGTTTACTTCAGCCCTTGCCTATTCCAAATCAGAAGTGGGAAAGTATTGCCATGGATTTTATCACGGGGTTGCCCAAGGTGCAAGGACGTGACTGTATATTTGTTGTGGTTGATAGACTAACAAAATTTGCTCATTTCTTTGCTGTTACCACTTCATTTACAGCAGCTCAAGTGGCTGAGTTGTTTTTTAGAGAGGTGTTCCGTTTGCATGGGTTGCCTAAAACAATTGTCAGTGATAGGGACAGCAAGTTCCTAAGTGTTTTTTGGCAGGAGATCTTCAGATTGAGTGGGACAGTGCTTACTCCAAGCACAAGTTATCACCCACAAACAGATGGGCAATCAGAAATTGTTAACAAGTGGTTAGAGGGCTACCTAAGGAACTATGTTTCAGGACAGCAGCGAGCTTGGATTAAATGGCTTCATTTAGGAGAGTATTGTTACAACTCTTCTTATCACATGTCAATAAAGATGTCTCCTTTTAAGGCTCTTTATGGTTATGAGGCTACTAACTTTGTTGATCTAGTGTTTGGTGATAGTAGAGCCCCACAGGCTTTGGATATGTTGCAACAAAGCCAGGACATCTTGAAGACTCTCAAGGAAAATCTGCAACAAGCTCAGAATCAGCAGAAGTTATACGCTGATCAGCAGCGTGTGGAAAGGTCTTTTGAAGTTGGGGACATGGTCTATTTGAGGCTTCAGCCATATAGACAATCTTCTCTCAAGAAGAGTGGTGCAGAAAAGTTAAAGCCACGCTTTTATGGTCCTTTCAAAATCACCAAAAGGAGTGGTGAAGTTGCTTATGAGTTGGAACTTCCAACTGAAAGCAAAATACATAATGTTTTTCATGTGTCTCGCCTCAAGAAGGCAATTGGACACAATGTGGTGGCTACATCAGAATTACCTCCATTGGATGAGGAAGGTCATTTAGTGTTGATTCCAGAAGAGATCCTTGACACTAGAGAACGTTCTTTGAGAAGAAGGACAATCAAAGAATATTTGGTGAGATGGAGGAATTTGCCTATTGAAGATGCTACGTGGGAAGGTGAACAGATTTTGTTGCATCCATCTTTGCAGTTGCTTGGGGACAAGCAATTTCGAGGAGGGCGGACTGTAATGTCCCCTTCTCATCAGTGATCAGCATTGGCATTCTTCAGTCTATTCCGGAACCCGTAGACTGGAATGAGGAGGAAATTAGGGTTTCATGGGCTTGGCTTTTGTAGCATTTCATTTTATTTACTATTTTTAGTAAATGATGGTTGTGGCAGTATGCAGTTGGTTGTCTTCAGTCTTCTCTTCAGTGAGCAAATTATTGGTTGTTTCAATATCTTCCTCTCAAGCCTTATTTGTTGAAATTTACTAAGTATTGGCATAAGTGTTATATTTTTCAATTGACCCCTTGGCCTAAGGATACAACTTGCAAGTTGTTTTAAAAAGGGGACTTGAAGGGTACGCCTTGTCATAAGGTGATATTAATATTTTATATTTTTGAATTTATGCTTGGAGGAAAGTGGACGCCACTTTATGAGTAATATATTTTTATGAAGTTTGAAAATAAGGAGAATTCAAATGGTTGTCTTTTGGCGTGCCAATTGAGGAAGTTGAAGAGTTTCTCTTTTCTTATAAAATGAAGACATGACTCCAGCATTGGTTATCCATCAATTACCTTATTGTTATGCTGTCAAAATGACTATGGACATTTTGCTATTGCTTCGAGGATGCTACCTCCTAGCCCATTCCCAATTTCGTGTTTGAAATACAACACCTAGTTGGAACATTGCTGCTTCTCACATCAGACTAGCAGATTGAGCAATAAAGATTGAGAAATTTGGTGAATTCTACAGTTTTGAAGTTCCTGGTTTTGCTACAGCTGAAGCTGTTTTCTGTTCGTATCTTGCTGAGTGATTTTTATTTGGTTCTGGGTGTTTGAGCAATCTACTTGTTGACTGGAGGCGCCAACTTCCACCAAAAATCAGATTTTATTTTGAAGTTGTTGATTTTATATTGCAAAGTCGATTTTCTCAAGGGGCCGTACCATTTAGAGCTGCATTGGGATTCGTGCCAAATAAATTAAGGACTTTGGTTGCTGTTTCTGGATTCTAACTTGGGCGCCAGACTTGTATGGTGCATTTGCAACTCGTTTCACGTCATTCGGAGAAGAATTGAGTGAGTTATGAAGATTTCATCGATTCTCATAGTTGCAGATTGATATTTCCAGTTTCACAGTTTTGTATCAGTTTGTAGTAGTTCTGATTTCTGATTTATTATCTGCTGTTAGAAAGTTCTACAAACATTGAAAAACATCTATCCATCTTGTGTTTGAAGATCATTGTAATTTCTAAGTAATTTTGCAGCTTATTATTCATTTGTACAAACTGCAAACAGTAGTACTGTTCCAGTTTTAATTGCTGCAATTTCTTTCTGTATCTTCTTACATAAGTCCCCTGGATGGTTTACCGCCAGTGTGGTTAATTTTATTGTAATAACTTTTACCCACTCATAGTGGTGAATCCCCACAGTTCTGTGGTGCCCGCCGCAGCGGATGAATTGCTTTCATTTGTAATCTTTTCCCCCCACTGTTTGGTGGTAGCGTGGAATTGTTTCTCATGGCTGGTTATCCGCCTAATAGTTCTTGATTTCAATTTCTAGACTCCGTCATATGTTAGCACCTCGCCCTCAGTGGGATCTTGAGTGCACATTCTTGACGTTGAGTAGTTCTTCTATTCCAATTCAGTTTCTTCAGTTCAAGCTTCAGCATCTTCCATTCAAGTTCAGATTTTAATTTGAGGCTAACGCTAATCATATCATCTATTGCTGGTTATTTTGTGTTATTCTTCGAAAAAATTGGTTAGCATATTTCACAACATCAAAAAAGTGTCCAAGTTCGATGCACCTGCTCCGGAAGGGTTTTCACAGTTCTAAATTTAGGAAACAAAGCACTTGTTTATCCTAAAAGCCTATTTAAGAGTGCTTTGTCTTTGTCTTCCATTATTCACATCTTTTTGCAAGTGGCATCCAAGAGCAAGAGAGGAGAAACATAAATTTTTTCTTCATTTCAAGATTTGAAGGCTAAAACTTGGTGATTTTTCAAAGTTTTTCATATTTTCCTAATCATGTTGCTAAGAGGCTCGCTTTTTCATGCCTCAAATTTCCAAGGCATCATTTTTCAAAATAAGGGGGTCATCTTTTTTAATTTCAACAATCTAGGTCAGCTTGGTTTATAATTCTCTACAACGTTGAAAAAAATTCAACTTTCAAGAACCTGCCTTTACCACGCATGTCCAAGAAACCCTCAGTATTTTCAAAATCTAGTCAACTGTGTTCATCCAAAATGTGATTCTGCACAAAACCCAACTCTCAACTTTATTCAAAAAAATCCTAAAATTTTAGGATTTCTGTTTTTTCAACCAGGTATCAAGAATTTTCAAAATCGAATGATCAGGATCTCTTTGCAACGAAATTCTACACAAAACCCATATCTCAGATTATTTTTGAAAAATCTTTCCGTTTGAAGAAGAAAAATCAGCAAGCTATTTTTAGCTTTTGTGGAGAACTTGTTTGAGCATAGTCGAGTTTATAGTCAAACTTGAAGTTTTTCAGCATGGAGTACTCTCCCATCGAATTTAGAACCAAGTCAATGTTGTATCATGATTTCATCAAAACTTTTGAGACTGATTTGCATCATATAAAACCAATGTTCGATTTGCGTGCCTTGGAAGATGCAGGAAATGTTGCAATCAAACATCTTGGTCACTCTAGATTGCTTGCAGCAGCCTCAATTCCCATGTCAGTGCAAAGTCTAGAGTTTGTATATGTTTGTGTCAAGCATTACAACCCAGCAACAAGAGAAATTCAAGCAACAGATGGAAGAGTTTTTTGCAGCCTCAAGCCGGACGTTGTAGAAAAGTGCTTTTCAATACCACCTTGGTCAGAAAATATGGTCATCTCCATTGAAGAATGTGAAAAGGTGTGGCACATGAACAAGCACAAATACCGAAAGAAAATTGCACAAAGATGGTTGAAGGAGAAACACAATAGTTTGTCTAAGAATGTAAGAGACCTGGTGTCTCTCAACCCCGACTGCTGATGGTGAATGCAATTTTTTGTGGTTTGTTGTTTTGTATTATTTTTTTGTGATTTATTGTGCAATAAGGTTTATTGCGATTTTTGAATGAAATGCTTCTAAAATATATAGAAAATGCAAAAATACAATTACTGAAGCAAAAATGACTTCTAAATTTATAGCAAATGGATTTATTATTTTGCTGAATGATTACAATGACGAATCTCAAACATGCAAGCAAAAAGGCAAAGCAATATGTATTATTTGAGAACCTAATTGCAGCTGCCTGTGGAAGCATGAAATAGTACGGCCAATCCAAAAGACAAACTTTCCCCACCAAAATTTGATCGCAGATGCCTCTAGAGACCTAGGCGCCCAAACTGGAGAAGTCAGAATGCAAAAAGGCAAGGCTATTTTCCTATCATGAGAAGTACGGCCTTGCTGCTGTAAAAAGTACGGCCAAAACCAGCAATAAATGAAATCCATACGGCCTTGGAAAGAGAGCCAGATGCTAGATAAATAACGGCCAATGAAAAAGATTCTCTTCTGGAAGAAAATCGATCCAAACCCCAGTTAAATCTTCACCAATAAGCTCTGTAATGACTTATGTATGAAGCCACTCAACTGACAATCTTCAGCTGAATCTTTCACAGCCTCAGTATGCCTGATTTTGAAGAGTTGATGTTCTCCAAAATTTGTTTGCAGAAACCCTTGTTTCTCCAACTCCAAATGTTCTTAGAGAGAAAAGACAATTTGAATAATCATATCATAATGAGTTCTATTCTATCTTTGAGAAATAAATACCTCTCTCACAAGTTTGACCCCCTCAAAAAATCAACTTAAATGCATTTAATAATATAAAATTCGCCCTTTTTGAGGCTTAGGCAATTTCATTAATAAATGGTGTCCCTTTTATAAATGAGTAATAAATGCTCATTTAATATTAATATTACTCCTCAATTATAAAGTATTAAATACTTTATAATTCGCCATTAATTAATACTTTAATATTTTATTAAAGTGAGTTTATAATATAAAGTCATAATAATAATCATTTAATTATTATTAAATGCTCCATTATTCTTTGTTTGCTCATCAAATTGTCAAACTGAGTCGAAATTGAGATGACCAACTAAACCAGGTGCCCTGCCAGAAATAGTAACCCCTGTTGGCCTGACTTACTATAAATAGTAAGTGCCTGAATATCACTCTGTAAGACTTTGCAAAGGCCCAAACCTGAGTCAACTGATGGAGTAGTGTCCCAAAACGCAGGATAACTGCCAATGGCAACCCTCTAAACACATCTGTTAGCCTACGAGGTTCTGAATAATAGGCTAACCCCTCAATCACCTGAACTGCCTAGGAAGGGGGCAATACAGTCCGCCCTCCCTGAAATTGCTTGTCCTCAAGCAATTTCAGCTCCAAATGCTGTAAAATCTCCTTTGACTCCCATGTAGCATCCTCAACCAGCAAGTCTCTCCATTTTATCAAAAACTCTCTGATGACCCGCCTTCGAAGGTGTCTCTCTCTAACATCGAGGATGGCCTCAGGCATTAGTATCAATTTCCCCTTGTCATCAAGGTGTGGCAGTACTGGAGAGGGAATCACATGCTGACCCAATGCCTTCTTCAGGCAAGAAACGTGAAACATGTTGTGAACCCTGCTATCCGCCGGTAAATCCAACTCATATGCAACCTCGCCCACTCGTTTGATAACTTGGAATGGACCATAGTAACCAGGTTTCAACTTCTCTGCACCACTCTTCCGTAGAGTGGATTGACGATAAGGCTGTAACATGAGATACACCATGTCACCCATTGCAAAGGAACGCTCAACCCTTTTTTGATCAGCATACTGCTTCTGTTGATTCTGTGCCCTCTGAGTGTTGTCTTTGATAGACCTCATAATATCCTGCTGATCCTGCAACACATCCCCTGCGCTGGGCACTCTATTGTCACTCAGTACCGAATCCAAAACGTTGGGCACCTCAGACCCGTATAATGCCATAAAGGGCATCATCTGTATAGTCATGTGGTAAGTAGAGTTATAACAATATTCACAGAGGTATATCCACCTCACCCAAGCTCTCTGTTGTCCAGCTATATAATTACGCAGATACCCTTCCACCCACTTATTGACGATCTTCGTCTGCCCATCTGTCTGTGGATGGTAGCTGGTACTAGGTGTCAGTTCGGTTCCACAAAGCCTAAACAACTCCTGCCAAAAGTTGCTCATGAACCGACTATCTCTATCGCTGACTATAGTCCGAGGCAAACCATGTAACCTAAATACCTCTCTGAAGAAGAGCTCTGCAGTCTGCGATGCTATGAATGTACTGGTGATCAGAAAAAAAATGTGCATATTTTGTCAGCCGATCAACAACCACGTAAATACAATCTTTCCCTTGGGCTTTCAGCAAGCCCGTGATAAAATCCATTGATAAACACTCCCACTTCCTATCAGGTATCAGAAGTGGCTGAAGAAATCCAGCAAGATATGTGTGTTCCTGTTTGTTCTGCTAGCAAACAGAACACTCTCGTACATACCGAAGAACATCAATCTTTAGCCCTTTCCAAGTAAACCGTTCTCATACCAGCTTATATGTTTTGAAATAACCGGGATGGCCCGCCATAGGAAGATCATGAAAGGCTTTCAGAACTGTATCCTTCAACTCTAAATCAGGAACCAGAAAAATCTGCCCCTTGTAAATGATCAAGTCATTCGCAATAGTGTATCTACTATCCTACTCTGTCCCGTCAACAATGCTAGAAGCCCATTGGTTCTTAGCATACTCTGCGATAATCCTGTGCCTCCAATCCTCGGAGATTTGTGCCATAGCATTCAACTGAGGTCTGCGAGACAAGGCGTCAACTACAACATTCTGCTTCCCCTTAATGAAGGTGATATCAAAATCATACGATTGCAATTTACTAACCCATTTTTGTTGCCTTTCATTTAAGTCCCATTGTCCAAGGAAGTGCTTCAGGCTATTATGATCTGTACGCACACCAAATTTACTGCCCACCAGATATTGCCTGAACTTAGCCAAAGCGTGCATAATGGCTAACATCTTCTTGTCATAAATGCTATAAAATCTCTCAGGACCTCTAAGCTTCCTACTGTCAAAAGCAATAGGGTGTCTCTCCTGCATCAACATGGCACCGATGCCCTCTCCTGAGGCATCACAATACAAATCAAGAGACTTCGTAAAGTCTGGCAACGCTAAAACTGGACACGAAGTCATAATCACCTTGAATCTGTCAAAACATTCATAAGCCTGCGGTGACCAAGCAAATGCCCCTTTCTTTGTTAGATCAGTAAGGGGTGCGGCGTGTCGTGAGAACCCACTAACAAATCGCCTATAAAAATCACATAACCCAATGAATCCTTTGAGCTAGGTAAGATTCTCTGGTACTAGCCACTCTACTATAGCTCGGACCTTCTCAGGGTCCATACTGACTCCCTTGGCACTGATGATATGCCCAAGATACAACAACTCAGCCATGCCTAGCTCACACTTGGACTCCTTGGCGTACAAGGACTCCTCCGCCAAAACACACAAAACTGTATCTAAGTGAGCTATATGTTCCTCCCATGACCGACTATATACCAGAATGTCATCGAAGAAGACCAGTAGCTGAGAACTGAAGACCCTGTTCATTGTAGCCTGAAAGGTAGCAGGGGCATTGGTTAGACCGAAAGGCATAACCAAGAACTCGAAGTGATCGCAATGGCACCTGAAAGCAATTTTCTCTATATCCTGCTCCCTCATCCGAGTCTGATGGTACCCGGACCTCAAGTCAATCTTAGTAAAGAAGATAACACGGTGCAACTCATCAATCAACTCATCGATGCGGGGTATAGGGTACCTGTTTTTTATTGTTTTCTTATTAAGCTGGCGGTAATCTATACACATCCGTAGTGACCCATCCTTTTTCTTCACCAATACAACCGATGAAGCAAAAGGTGACTTGCTAGGTCTGATATGCCCCATAGCCAACAATTCACTGATTGTTTTCTCTATCTCATCCTTGAGGCATTTCGGATGTCTGTATGCTGTGATCATAATGGGTTTTGCGCCCTCCAACTCAATAATGTGCTCGATGCTGCTTTCCGGAGGTCTACTAGGTGGAATGTCACTAAACACTTTAGAGTGTTTAGTCCTCAATTCCTGAATGTCAGGATGGTACTCAACCTTCTGCTGCTCCTATTGTGCTGGTAACAACATACACTCTGCAGCCCAATCCACCATATCATGACGAATGAGCCTCTCCATCCGTCTAAAAGATACCACCTTCGAATTACTTTCTCTGATGGCTTTTATGACATGTGGTTTCCCGTTTACCTTGAACTTCATCTCCATGTCTCGAACATTGAGTGTGAACTCACCCAAATCATGAAGCCATGCCATCCCAAGTACCACATCAGTATCTCCCATATTCACAACGTAGAATTCAGCCTTGAATTCATAGTTGTTAAGCTACATCGGAAGATCTGTTATTCTCCTATCACATTTGAGGGTGTACCCATCATCCACCTTGACTCGAATACCCTCAAACTCCTCAATCTATATGCCTCGTCTCTCCACCAACCGTGCATCTATAAAGTTATGAGTGGCACCAGTGTCAAGTAGAGTAATCACTTTTTGACCTGCTAGAAGCCCACATAGTGTAAAAGATCCATCTCTTTGAAGACTAGTCAAATGTGCCTCCTGTAACTTCTTTCCTCCCTCATTTTCACCGTCATTTTCAGACCTTTCATCATCTGAATGCTATGAATCAGCTTGCTGGTCTAACAGATCAAATTGCTCTTCACCCTCATAAAACCACTCGATCTGGTTGCTTTTTGCTTTAGGATGAAGAGGGCATACATGTTTTTCATCGTAAGGTTCCTTGCACCAAAAACATAACTTTTTCTTACGTAAATCATTCAATGTCTCCTTGTCAAAAGGTGGTGCATTCCTTCTCTAAGGATCAAGTGGATCCTTCTTCTTGTCAAATGTTCTATTCTTATCAAATGATCTGTTTGGCCTCGAATAGGATGATGAGCCTAAAGAGAACTTGCTGCGAGGTGCTGCAAGCTCCATATTGCGTGCCTTCCTCATGGCCTCCTGAAGAGTAGGAGGATCAAATGCCTTGACCCAACCTCTTATCGGCTCATATAATCCCTTGATAAATAGAATGACAAGTCTTCTCTTTGAAATACCTGTCACCATGACTACAACCCTCTGGAATTCACCAATGTAGGCATCCAAACTACCTGTCTGCCTAAGCTGAGCTAGCTCTCTAAAGTAAAGTTCTGGATCCTTCTTATCAAAACGCTCTATGAGCCTGTTCGTGAACTCCTGGTAAGTAGTAACCGTGTGATGACCCAATGTGTACATGCCGTGATGCCACCAGTCATGTGCTAATCCATCAAGATATAGCGTGGCAAATTTAGTGGCCTCGTCCTCCTGCATAGGTCTCAATGATAGGTAATTGTCTAACTTCTATACCCAAGACCTCGTTGAACTCTTGTCTGAGCCATTAAAATAAGGAAAGACAATCTTGCTCACTGCATGCTGGAGATCCCTATTCACCTGTGGTGGTGGCTGGTACTGAGGAGCTCTGCGCTCGAATCTACCTCCACCCCTGGGTCTATGCACATCCATAAACTCATGAAAAGACAACGACTGCCTGATCTCAGGAGCCAATGTTGAGTACTCTCCAAAGAATCTGGTCACGTCGGCCACTGATGTACCATGCTGTGGCTGAAACTCTGGCTAATGACCCTGCTGCTCTGCCTCTAGAGTTGGAGGTGCCTCTCTAGTAATAAAGGTAGGTTGTCCAGGCCTACACTCATGAAAGATAGGTGTTGACTATTGCTGTACTGACACCTAGGGTTGGTCTATACCTGCAGTCCTGCTAGACTGTCCTATTTGTATGTAATGCTGTTGAGGCGGAACATATTGCCTCATCGTGCCCATCAATTGAGACATCATGTCCATCATGTTATCATGTCTCCGTCTGAACTCAATCTAAGACATCTCACCCTCGGTAGGTTCTTTCCCTCGATCCCTTCGAGACTCTGTTGGAATCTCCCGATCTGCCATGAGTGTGGTAATGCTATTCTAGCTACTACTAGAACTGGATCTGTGTATACCTAGAACCCCTGATACTGTCTCACCTTTTGGATTAGGTGGACTTGTCCAATCCTCTACTCTGTCTGTTCCTCTACCCTTGTTGTAGAATATAATGTCTCTACTCATAAAAAAGCATCGAAAAAGCACAAGTTTGTCTGAAAAAGCACAGGATGGAAGGAAAACTGTGCTCTGATACCACTATCAGAGACCTGGTGTCTTTCAACCCCAACTGCTGATGGTGAATGCAATTTTTTGTGTTTTGTTGTTTTGTATTGTTTTTTTGTGATTTTTTGTGCAATAAGGTTTATTGCGATTTTTGAATGAAATGCTTCTAAAATATATAGAAAATGCAAAAATACAATTATTGAAGCAAAAATGACTTCTAAATTTATAGCAAATGGATTTATTATTTTGCTAAATGATTGCAATGACAAATCTCAAACATGCAAGCAAAAAGGCAAAGCAATATGTATTATTTGAGAACCTGATTGCAGCTGCCTGTGGAAGCATGAAATAGTACGGCCAATCCAAAAGACAAACTTTCCCCACCAAAATTTGATCACACATGCCTCTGGAGACCTAGGCGCCCAAACTGGAGAAGTTAGAATGCAAAAAGGCAAGGCGATTTGCCTATGATGAGAAGTACGGCCTTGCTGCTATAAAAAGTACGGCCTAAACCAGCCATAAATGAAATCCGTACAACCTTGGAAAGAGTGCCATATGCTAGATAAATAATGGCCAATGAAAAAGATTCTCGTCTGGAAAAAAATTGATCCAAACCCCAGTCTAAATCTTCACCAATAAGCTCTGTAATGACTTCTGTATGAAGGCACTCAACTGACAATCTTCAACTGAATCTTTCACAGCCTCAGTATGCCTGATTCTAAAGAGTTGATGTTCTCCAAAATCTGTTTGCAGAAACCCTTGTTTCTCCAACTCCAAATGTTCTCAGAGAGAAAAGACAAAATTTGATTAATCATATCATAATGAGTTCTATTATGTCTTTGAGAAATAAATACCTCTCACAAGTTCGACCCCTCAAAAAATCAACTTAAATGCATTTAATAATATAAAATTCGCCCTTTTTGAGACTTAGGCAATTTCATTAATAAATGGTGTCCCTTTTATAAATGAGTAATAAATGCTCATTTAATATTAATATTACTCCTCAACTATAAAGTATTAAATACTTTATAATTCACGATTAATTAATACTTTAATATTTCATTAAAGTGACTTTATAATATAAAGTCATAATAATAATCATTTAATTATTATTAAATACTCCATTATTCTCTGTTTGCTCATCAAATTGTCAAACTGGGCCGAAGTTGAGATGACCAACTGAACTAGGTGCCCTACCAGAAATAGTAACCCCTGTTGGCCTGACTTACTATAAATAGTAAGTGCCTGAATATCACTCTGTAAGACTCTGCAAAGGCCCAAACCTGAGTCAACTAATGTAGTGTCCCAAAACGCAGGATACCTACCAAAAGCAACCCTCTAAACACATCTGTCAGCCTACGAGGGTCTAAATAATAGGCTAACCCCTCAATCACCTGAACTGCCTAGGAAGGGGACATTACAAAGAACATTGGGCATGGACAATTCAAGGAGGAGTTTGCAATAATGATTACTCTGCTCAACCAATTCACTAGTCAAGCAGAAGCCACTAAATTCTAGCCCTGGATGTTTTATATCATCTCACACATCATAAATAAAACAGAGCTTTATGACTAGCCAACTTTGATCAGCGATAGTCTCCATCATCAAATGACCAAATATTTCAAAATCCATGAGTTTCACATGATTTCATATCTAGTCTACCTAGTGGCCTTTCAAGGTAAATTCAGAGGATTGAATGTCAACAAAACTTTGGACATACAACACGTTTATCATCATTACCCTTAGCTAGAGTTCTCAGAGTCAGCACATCATTACAAGCGAGTAAATGATGCATTTTTTATGCATACGGAGAGAGACTTAGACAATGAATTGCATGTACAAATTTCATCAGTTACCAGGGCAGCAATGAGGGAATGGGCTGATTGGTTCATCCAGTTTCCTACCTTCACCTACATTAGAGTGTATGTCTTCTCAAGTGCTTCAGTCATGTTGCCAAGATATCCTACAGATGAGGTGGTTTTCATGGAGTTTCTAAGGCAAGTGTATGAGGTTCACACGTTCTTGCGGAACCGAAAGAAGGCTGCTTTCAGTTTTCCAGTTGAGATGGGTATCTACAGATGTAGATCGTCGGCGGATGCTAAGGCGATGGGCGATGAGTTGTCTAAGTTTGGCCTCAAGTTGTTCAACGAGAGGCGATCATATGATCCTCATGGCCTTTTTGCTTTTGCATCCCGTCTTGGTCAAAATCCAGCACATGTGCCCACAGTTGAAGATTTCTGGGAAAATTGCGAAGACAAATTTGAAGTACGGAAGCACAGTAATAGTAGATTCACACTCTGTAATGTCCCTTCCTTAGGCAGCTCAGACTATAGCGGTCGTTGGCCTACTATTAGGGTTCTCGTAGGTCAGCAGAATGGTTAGGGGGACCCAACCGAGGGATGCGGAGCGTAGCTAGGGGCTTTATGAGCCTTTCCGTTTGGAGTTTAGTTGATGAATCCAGAGATAAATTGGAAATATTAAATTTGCTTTAATGGAATAGTAAAAAGTGAATAGTAACAGAGAATTATAAGAGGAATAGCGAAAAGTTCCCTCATCCTAGTAACTCAAGTTGTTTTTAAAATGTGGCCCTTTCTTTTTATGAGGAAAAGACCCTTGAGTAGGAATATTTTATTATCTTTTTTAAAAAAGCTCATGGAGGTTATAAAGCTAAGTGTCGAGCTTCTATTTTGGCATTCTATTGTCATTTTTCATATCAACATTTGCAAGTGGAGCTCTGGAGAAGGGTTTCAGTAGTGTTTCAGCCTTCTGGGAATGAAAACTCTCAAAAGCTATCGTGAATTGGACGAGAACCCAGTTCACCTTTGACGAGGGCCTACCTTGAGTCTCCATTTGGGCTTCATTGGAGGAGTTTCAAGTAGTTATTTTTCAAATTTGAGTTTGCAGCAGTGTTATATCATCATACTTCTTCAGATCAAAGGCTGCCATTGATAGATGAAACCTCTCCCAGGCCAATACTATCATATATTTGCATTCTATTTGCTAGCAGTAGGCAGCTAGGGTTTTGGAGGTCAGATTTGTCAATTTGGAGAGTAGATTTATGGATTTTGGTGACTGATTTTCCTAGCCGTTCCATCCTCAAGGGAAGTCGTACCATCTTTGTTGTTGCTAGGGGTTGGACAAAATATTGGAGGAGCAGATCTGATTTGTAATCCTGTATTTCACTGGAATTTCATCAATAAAATTCAATTGCAAGTTAGCATTGGACTCCGGGTATGACTAGTTGATGAATGGCGTTCCTAAATTTTTAATTTTACAATTTTATGCATTGCTGTTTGAAATCAGAAAATTAGAATTTTTATTTCAATTTAATTCTTTTGTATCTCAAGATAAAATTGCATTCATATTTGGTAAAACTCAAAAGTCACACAAAAAATCAGAAAAAACGCAAAAACAAAACAAAAACAAAAACCTACCTATTCGCTGGTCAAAGACTTTTGAAAAGTCAAAACTCAGAAAATCATATCAGATTTGGGTTGGGGATCTTTCACACTCCAGCAGATGGTTGATTTCCTATCTGAAGATATAGAAGGATTGTCTGATGATGGCGGAAAAGTACTTTTTCCTATGTACACCATAAATCAAATTGAGCAGTAGCCGCTTCCACAAGTCAACTGGTCCATCAAAGAAAACACTTCAATTAAAGAAAGAACGAGCTGAGTTGTAAAAAATAGCAAGATCTTCCTAACCTCAAGAGAACACGGAAAGAAGCAATTCCAGTTGCAGAGCCGCCAATAGTATAGTCATCTCTACCTTCTTCCAAACCAAATCCGAGAATGAAGGCTATGAGCCACCCTCCAGAAAGTTTGAAGATTGGTAGAGTAGGAAAGAGTGTAAGGAGAAAGTTGGATTTCAATGTAGTTCTACAGGAACAATCAACAATTGTATTAGAAGTTCCACCAGAAGAGCCCACGCCACAAGCAAAAGCAGTGCCTTTGACACCCGATTCTCCACCAACCTTGAGGTCTTCTCCAATCCATATTGATTTAGAAGATGAAGCTGAAGATGAACCTCCCAGAGAAGTTAGTAGAAACACATCATCTTGGCTTGAGAACGTCCTGAGAAGGAAGAGGAGGAGGCCTTCATATCAACTAAACTTTGCAGAACTTGACAACATTTACCAAGATGCACCTGTAAAGAAGCCTAAGAAACAAGTTCACATGGAGAAGAATCCAGAAGGTGAAATTATCATTGAGACTGCTACACCTCCAGAAGATAAGAAGGTTGATGAGATAGAGGTTGATGATTTCACAATTGTCAAGGGCCAAGGCCAATCATGGTAGAAGCACTCAGCATATCGATGTGAACATGTTCGAGGTTGGAGCATAAAATCTAAAGGATAGAGTGCTTAAAGATGGAGAGGATAAGGCAGCCCTCAAGGCTGAAAATCGGCAACTCCGGCAATATATCTCTAATCTACTTCACAGCACTTCACAAGCCACTCAATTGCTTCCACAGATTCTAGAGACACCGGCTAATCAACATCAGTTAAGATAGTTGGTTGTATATGGGAAGCATATGCGGGATTGGATAGAAGAATTCATCATCAAGGGAAGATTTGTACTTTCAGAGATGTATCAGTTAAGATATAATGCCCATGATCTGCGCTAAGGGATTCAGGGGTTTGAGCAATGTATAGCAGAGGTGAAACCAATGCACGAGATAATCATTACAAATTTGAAGACAACATATGATTCAGTGGTTGCTAAAGAACACAAAAGACAGATTCTTGCATGGAGAGAATGACATCTTTTCAAGGTGAAGACCTATGAAAAAATATCTAAAGAACTAGCAGAATATAGACAAAAGATCATTGATGTCCTCAGGTTCATAAGTGTATTTGTTTCACAAATTCCTTGTCGGTATCATGGTGATGATGGTGGTTTCATTGAGCTTTCCGAAGTACAAGTTGAGTTCCAGAATCTTGTTCGTGACAGTTTCAACAGTGATCCTGTTGCCAAAAAGATGAGTCAGATTGTCGTGATGTCAACAAGATTCGATAAAGTGAATGATGAAGTCAAAGATTTTCTAAGATCAATTGCAGAAGGCGAAGAAATCTTGGAAAAGCAAAATTTTGCTATAGATAGTATTGATGCTCCTAATAGAGATGCGATTTCCAGCTTTTTGGCGGATGTGGTTGAGATTTAAAGCAGTAGTGAACTAGAAGCTTTCTCCGAGCTTTCTTTCTATTCTTGTCTCATTCTTATCCATTCTTTATGAAGGACAAATATCAAGTTGTAATAGTTGGCACTTTCCCTGTTTTTTTTGCTTTCATAGGTTGTTAGATGCTTATCTTGTTTTCGTTTTAAAAATAAAGCTTGCATGTTCGCAAGTCTTAGTTGTCAAAGGAAGGAGATTTTAGGGTTCCCTACTCCTCTGCTTGTGTATAAATAAGGGCAGCCTTTGTCAGAACCCTGGTGGTTCTCAAATTGAAACTCTGAAGGATTTTTGTTTTGTTTTGCAAGTTTTTCGTTTTTTTTTTTGTATTTTGAGGGTTTTTGACAAAAACAATAAATGCTGCGATTTTGCTAGAAATTGCAAATAAAATCTAAATAAATTCAATGATGCAATTTTTTACCCAGACATTGCTCAAATATGATAGGCGCCTCTATAGATTATCTTTCAGAGCAATTACAATAACAAATATGGATCTATAATGAAATACAATCAACTTATTGAAGAAAAACATGATTTTTATTAATGGCGGCTGCTGTAACTGGTAATGGTACGGCCAGAAATTAATTAAGACCTCCTCCAGCTCGAATCTCAATGCACATGTTCCAGTATACCAAGCGCCCAATGTGGAATCACCAAATAACAGATGATGAAGGCGTCTCCTCAGAAGATTGATAAGTACGGCCTGAAAAGTACAATAGTACGGCTTGCTGCAGCAATAATGAAAAGTACGGCCTCCTTGGGATTCGTGCCAAATCACTGATGAATGGTAATGAATGAAATCGCCCTGTTCCTCTGATGGTTTCCTCTGTAAATCTCTGAATAAAGAACTGGTTAAGCTCAGTCTGTGACTTCTGGATGAAATCACCAAGTGCAACTTCAGCTGGTATTTCACAGCCTCAGACTGCCTGATCTCTGAAGAGGTTACGTTCTCCAGAAACGATCGTCTGCCAGAAACCCTAGGGTTTGCAAACTCCAAAGCTCAGATGCCAAAGGACAAAATTGAATAATAACAGGATAGTTCGATTTTGCCTTGGAAAGAACAATATATTCTCCTTTGAAAAGTTCGACCTAATTCTCCATTAAAATAATCATTTAAATAAATGATTTAATTTTTCACTTTTGGACTTAGGAGAATTGATTTAATTATTGGCGTCCACTTTTAATGAGCATTAAATACTCATTAAGTCACATTTTAATAATATAATATAAAGTATAATCAAATACTTTATAACTTAGCCAAATAATTAAATATTTTAATATTTCAATAAAGTGACTTTATTATAAAGTCAAATTATTAAATATTTAATAACTCAGTAATTACTCCTTATTTCTCCGTCAAATCAATCAACTACTGAACTGGGTCGAATCTGAGCTGAATAACTGCACCAGGTGCCCTGCCCGAAATAGCAGCTTCCATATGACCTAACTTTCTAAAAATAGAAAGTTCTCTGAAACGACTCTCTGGAAGATTCTGGAAGGCCCAACCTGACACCTGCAACTGGAGCTAACCAACACTAAGCAACTGCCAAAAAGGATCCTCTCGAACACTCCCAGCCTACGAGGATCAAATGATAGGCTAACCTCGTCACCAGCTGTGCTGACTAGGATGGGGACATGACAGTCCGCCCTCCCTGAAATTGCTTGTCCTCAAGCAATCTCAACTCGGGATGCTGTAAAATATCCTCTGACTCCCATGTAGCATCCTCAACTGGCAAATCTCTCCACTTGACCAGATATTCCCTGATCACACGCCTCCGAAGGTGTCTCTCTCTCATATCGAGGATGGCCTCAGGTACTAATATCAATTTCCCTTCATCATCAAGGGGTGGCAAAACTGGAGAGGGTATCACATGCTGACCCAATGCCTTTTTCAGGCGAGAAACGTGAAATACATTATGGACCTTGCTATCAGCTGGCAAGTCCAACTCATAAGCAACCTCGCCCACTCGTCTGACAACACGAAATGGACCATAGTAGCGAGGTTTTAGCTTCTCTGCCCCACTCTTCCGCAGAGTAGACTGACGATACGGCTGCAACATGAGGTATACCATATCACCCACCTCAAAGGTACGCTCAACCCTCTTCTGATCAGCATACTGCTTATGCTGATTCTGTGCTTGCTGGATATTGTCTCGGAGAGACCTCAAGATGTCCTGCTGACTCTGCATCATATCACCTGCACTCGGCACTCTGCTATCGCTCAAAATCAAATCCAGAAGATTGGGCGCCTCATACCCGTACAATGCCATGAAGGGGGTCATCTGTATCGTCATATGGTGAGTCGAGTTATAACAATACTCGCACAAGTAAATCCATCTCACCCAAGCTCTCTGCTGACCAGCTATATAATTACACAAATAACCTTCCACCCACTTATTGACAATCTCTGTCTGTCCATCTGTCTGCGGATGGTAGCTGGTACTCGGTGTCAGTTCGGTCCCACAAAGCCTGAACAACTCCTGCCAAAAGTTGCTCATGAACCGGCTATCTCTATCGCTGACTATCGTCCGAGGCAATCCATGCAACCGAAAAACCTCTCTGAAGAACAACTCTGCAGTCTGCGATGCTGTGAAAGTAGTCGTAATCGGGAAAAAATGGGCGTACTGAGTCAACCGATCGACCACTACATAAATGCAATCTTTACCCTGGGCTTTCGGCAAACCCGTGATAAAGTCCATAGATAAACACTCCCACTTCCTGTCAGGTATCGGAAGTGGCTGAAGTAATCCAGCAGGATAAGTGTGCTCCTGCTTGTTCTGTTGGCACACAGAACACTCACGGACATACTGCAAAACATCAGTTTTCAGCCCTTTCCAAGTAAACCGTTCCCGAACCATTTTGTAAGTCTTGTAATATCCAGGATGGCCCGCCATAGGAAGGGCGTGAAAGGCTCTCAAAACTGTAGTCCGTACCTCAGAGTCAGGAACCAAAAGAATCCGCCCCTTGTAAATGATCAAGTCATCTACAACAGTATACCTGTCGTCCTGCTCTGTCCTGTCAATGATGCTAGAAGCCCATGGGTTCTTAGCATACTCAGCTATAATCCGATGCCTCCAATCCTCTGTGATCTGTGCTAAGGCATTCAACTGGGGTCTGCGAGACAAGGCGTCAGCTACTATATTCTGCTTCCCTTTAATGAAAGTAATATCGAAGTCATATGACTGCAGTTTACTGACCCATTTTTGCTGCCTCTCATTCAAGTCTCGCTGTCCAAGGAAATGTTTTAGGCTGTTATGATCTGTACGAACACTGAATTTGCTGCCTACCATGTACTGCCTAAACTTAGCCAATGCATGCATAATGGCTAACATCTCCTTGTCATATATACTGTAAAATCTCTCAGGACCCCTGAGTTTCCTGCTCTCACATGCAATCGGATGACGCTCCTGCATCAAAACGGCACCAATGCCCTCTCCCCAAGCATCACGTATCAAATCAAATGACTCCCTCAAAAAATCGTGCAATGCTAGCACCGCATAGT
>VDFB02000363.1:175396800-175493528 GCA_007258455.2 Sequoia sempervirens | reverse complement strand
TTCATAGTGGCACGAAGGTGGCGGGTCATTAGTTAACCCGAAGGGGCATAACCGGGAACTTCGAAGTATTATTGCCAATGACAGGAGGCGGTTTCTCAATATCTGCTCCCTCATCGTATCGATGGAGTACCCGTCTCAATCAATCTTCGTAAAGAAGACTGCCCCATGCAACTCATCTATCAGCTCATCAATGCGCGGAATGGGGTACCTATTCTTGATGGTCCTTTTGTTGAGCTGCCTGTAATCGATGCACATCCGAAGGGATCCATCCTTCTTCTTCACCAATACAACTGATGAAGCAAAAGGGGATTTGCTAGGTCTGATATGACCCATAGCCAACAACTCATTAATAGTCTTCTCTATCTCATCCTTGAGCCGTTTCGGATGTCGGTAGGGGGTGATCATCACGGGCTTGGCGCCCTCCTCCAACTCAATAATGTGTTCCGTACCCCTGTCTGGCGGTCTACCAGGTGGAATGTCACTAAACACTTTGGAGTGTTTAGTCCTCAGAATCTGTATGTCAGGGTGGTACTCACCCTTCTGCGGCCCCTGCTGGGCTGGCATCAACATGCACTCAGCCGCCCAGTCAACCATATCATGACGAATGAGCCTCTCCATCCGCCTGAATGAAACCATCCTAAGATTACTGTCCCGTATTGCCTTGATGACATGTGGTCTTCCGTCAACATTGAATTTCATCTCCATATCCCGTAGGTTGAGCGTGAACTCACCCAAATCATGTAACCATGCCATCCCTAATACCACATCTGTATCACCCATATTAACAACATAGAATTCAGTCTTGAATTCATAGTTGTTCAGTCTCATCGAAAGATCAGTAATCTTTCTGTCGCACCTGAGAGTGTACCCGTCAGCCACTTTGACTCGGATACCCTCGAAAGCCTCTGTCTGGATGCCACGTCTCTCCACTAAACGTGCATCAATAAAATTATGTGTAGCACCTGTATCCAACAAAGTAATCACCTTCTGTCCTGCTAAGAGTCCACGAAGTCGAAATGATCCATCTCTCTGAAGGCTGGTCAAATGGGCTTCCTGTAGCTTCCTTCCACCTTCATGTTCAACTTCATTTTCGGACCTCTCATCATCTGAATGCTCGGAATCAGCTTGCTGGTCTGACAGATCAGATTGTTCTTCGCCCTCGTAAAACCACTCCATTTGGTTATTTTTGACTTTCGGACGAAGTGGGCATATGTGTTTTTCATCATAGGGTGCCTTGCACCAAAAACACAACTTTTTCTTACGTAATTCATTCAATGTTTCTCTGTCAAACAATGGTGCATTCTGTCTCTTCGGATCCTGTTGATCCCTCCTCCTGTCAAAGGGTCTATTTCTGTCATTGTTTCTATCGAAAGGCCTGTTGGGTCTCGTGTATGGAGTGGACCCTGAATTGAACTTGCTGCGAGGTGCTGCAAGTTCCATGCTTCGTGCCTTCCGCATGGCCTCCTGAAGTGTGGGAGGGTCAAAAGCCTTGACCCAACCTCTCATGGGTTCTGTCAAACCCTCAACGAATAGTATGATAAGTCTCCTCTCCGAAATCCCTGTCACCATGACGGCCACTCTCTGAAACTCGCCTATGTATGCATCCAAGCTGCCTGTCTGTCTGAGCTGAGCCAACTCTCTGAAATACAATTCCGGATCCTTCTTATCAAACCTCTCTATCAGTCTGCTGGTGAACTCCTGATAGGTATTAACCGCATGATGGCCTAACGTGTACATGCCATGGTGCCACCAATCGTGTGCTACTCCGTCCAGATGTAAAGTGGCAAATTTAATTGCCTCATCCTCCTGCATAGGCCTAAGTGACAAGTAATTGTCCAATTTATGGACCCAAGACCTAGCTGATGTCTTCTCTGACCCATCAAAATATGGCAGCGTAATCTTGCTCAACTTTAGCATCGCGCAGAATCTCTATTCTTTTGTAGGCTCTTTGTTGATCTTGTGAAGTCTACGATCAAGAGCCTACCTCCTCCTCGGGTTTATAGACATCCTATAAACTCATGAAATGTAAGTGCAGGATCTCGAGCTTCGAAGACATGTGCTAGCCATGAAATCGTCAAGTCGCCGACATGCCATTGTGTGGCTGAAACTCCTGATGCTGTCCCTGATGCTCTGCTCCTGGAGTCTGTGGTGGAGTCTCCCTAGGTAAGAAAGTAGGCTGTCCTGGCCTACGCTCCTGGTAGATCGGAGACTGCTGTCTAGGTGCCGATGCTAATGGCTGATCCACGAGTGCAGTCCCGCTCGTCTGACCAATCTGAATGAAATGTGGCTGTGTGGGTGTGCACTGTCTAATGGTACCCATCAGCTGAGACATCATATCCATCATATTATCGTGTCTCCTTCTGAACTCCTCATCGGTGATATCACCCTCTGCATGTGTCTTCCCTAGATCCCTGCGAGTCTCTGAGGAAGGCTCACGTTCTGCCATTAGGGTTGCTACACTGTTTTCACTGCCGTCTGAACTGGATCTGTGACAACCAAGCACTCCTGATATTGTCTGCCCTTCAGGGATTGGTGGACCTGTCCAATCCTCGTCTTTGCCTGTACCTACACCTCGGGTATATTGAATAATATTTTGGTTCATAAAAGGCAACCCAGAATGCCTTGTGATACGAAGAAGCGAAGCCCGCGAGGGATGATGGCGAGGAGATGCACGTGCTCACGATACCAGCTGTCCGGAATAGAATTGGTTCTCAAATTGAAACTCTGAAGGATTTTTGTTTTGTTTTGCAAGTTTTTCGTTTTTTTGTATTTTGAGGGTTTTTGACAAAAAACAATAAATGCTGCGATTTTGCTAGAAATTGCAAATAAAATCTAAATAAATTCAATAATGCAATTTTTTACCCAGACATTGCTCAAATATGATAGGCGCCTCTATAGATTATCTTTCAGAGCAATTACAATAACAAATATGGATCTATAATGAAATACAATCAACTTATTGAAGAAAAACCTGATTTTTATTAATGGCGGCTGCTGTAACTGGTAATGGTACGGCCAGAAATTAATTAAGACCTCCTCCAGCTCGAATCTCAATGCAAATGTTCCAGTATACCAAGCGCCCAATGTGGAATCACCAAATAACAGATGATGAAGGCGTCTCCTCAGAAGATTGATAAGTACGGCCTGAAAAGTACAATAGTACGGCCTGCTGCAGCAATAATGAAAAGTACGGCCTCCTTGGGATTCGTGCCAAATCACTGATGAATGGTAATGAATGAAATCGCCCTGTTCCTCTGATGGTTTCCTCTGTAAATCTCTGAATAAAGAACTGGTTAAGCTCAGTCTGTGACTTCTGGATGAAATCACCAAGTGCAACTTCAGCTGGTATTTCACAGCCTCAGACTGCCTGATCTCTGAAGAGGTTACGTTCTCCAGAAATGATCGTCTGCCAGAAACCCTAGGGTTTGCAAACTCCAAAGCTCAGATGCCAAAAGGACAAAATTGAATAATAACAGGATAGTTCGATTTTGCCTTGGAAAGAACAATATATTCTCCTTTGAAAAGTTCGACCTAATTCTCCATTAAAATAATCATTTAAATAAATGATTTAATTTTTCACTTTTGGACTTAGGAGAATTGATTTAATTATTGGCGTCCACTTTTAATGAGCATTAAATACTCATTAAGTCACATTTTAATAATATAATATAAAGTATAATTAAATACTTTATAACTTAGCCAAATAATTAAATATTTTAATATTTCAATAAAGTGACTTTATTATAAAGTCAAATTATTAAATATTTCATCGCTCGATCAGTATCCTTGTTTCTCCGTCAAAGTCAATCTAAACTCTTGGTAGATTGAATAGAACAGACCGTACCGGGTGCCACAGAAATAGCGACTCCGGCCCTGCAACACAAAATAGAAAGTTCTCGGCGACTCTCACGGAAGATTGAAAGGCCCAACTTTGACACCACAATGGAGCTAACCAACACTGAGCAACTGCCAAAAAGGATCCTCTGAACACTCCTGTCAGCCTACGAGGATCAAATGATAGGCTAACCTCGTCACCAGCTGTGCTGACTAGGATGGGGACATGACAGCCTTGCCCATTTTTCTTTAACGGTTATTGTGATAGCAAATTGCTGAGCCTATTTTGCTTGCAAGTTGTTATTTAGTGTCAGTTCACTTAGTGTAAGAGCAAGCTTGTATGCCTACGTTTGCTACAAGATATTGTTCAGTTCATGTGTTACCTGTGTCAATGTATTTTGGTTAATCACTAAATTGTAAGCCTATTATTGCTACAATCCTGCTGTCCCAAAAGTGTAATCTTTGTTATTTGAAATTTGAGAAAAAAAAATCTTATGCCTGCTTTCTTGCTTTGATCTACTGTCTCAGGTTTCTGTTTTATGTGTTATTCTTATATGATCTCTATTTCAGCTTGCATCTAAAAGTACAATGAGTCTTAAGGTGTATGATGAGAGTGATTTTATGTGAGTTCTGTGTCAAAGAATCAATTCCTTCTTTACTTTTAACTCTCAAACTCTGAGTTTACTTGAGTTGTTAAAAGTGTCACTAGAGTAGGCTTATTCGTAGTTGAAGTTCAAAAAGAGAAAATCTCAGCTATGGTGCTAGAGTTTTATAACCTTGTGCTCTTAGCTGAACAAAACAATTGGCAATTAGTTTTAGTTTACTTTGTTTAAGCAACATCAGCAAAGAGGGAGCTTCCCCTCCTAATTCGAAGAGCAGTTAATTTGTGCATAGCTGTCCGTTTCTAATTCGCATACCAGAGGTGCAAATTGAAACACCAACATAATACAAATTGAATTTACCAATGTAAAAAAGATATTGCTACAGAAAAATGTAATGTCCCCTTCTCGAACCTGACCTTTCCAGTGACCGTTGGCCTTTTTCTGGAAACCCGAAGGCTAGTCGGAAGGTAAAATTAGGGTTTCCTATTTTTAAGGATGTCCTTGCTCAGAGTTAGTGGATTCAATGGCGGATTCTTTCTGGGTTTTCAGAGAGCTTCGCAGTGGTATGTTCATCTCGGCTTTCTGAACATCTTCAGGAATTTACTATTTTTAGTAAATTCTATTTCTGGCAGTTTTTCAGTTGGGTTCGGCTTGGTTGACTTCCTACTTCAGTTTGGTCAGTTGACTTGGTCATTATTGGCTTCAGGGCACAATTGGAGAGATAAGTTGATATATTTAATTAAAAGTCACGTTTTAATATTTTATGCGAACGTTGACCCCTTGGCCTAGTCTATTGACTTTATGTTGTTTTGAAAAGTGGTCTTTTTGAGGGTGGCGCCTCATTAAGGATTATTTTATATTTTATCCAAAGTCAAATCAAGATATAAGGTGGGCGCATTTATTAAAGTATTGAATTTATTTTAAAAGTGAATATTCAACTTGAAGGAAAAGGACGCCATCTTTGAGGAGATTAGGGTTTTTGACTTTGAGAGGAGTTTAGGGTTTCGAGAAGTCAACCTGAAATTATAAAAGGAAGACTTGGATCATCATTTGGGTATCTTTTATCTACAGGAATGTTATGCTGCCGGATTGGCTTTGGGATTGCTTCGAGGAATGAAGGCCTCCTAGCTTGGGCATTGCTTCTCGCTTGAAAGACAGCGACTAGTGGTGATTTAGTCTAGTTTGTGAGTTACATTTAGTTTATGCATTGTAATCAGCTTATCGCATGGTTAGATCTGATTTGCATATTAGTGGTTTTCAGCATTTTGCATTATTTGTTACAGCAGATTCATGTTTTTATTCATAAATCAAAAAATATCAAAAATCTTGTTCTGGGTATTGTCTCATTGGTTTCTCTGTTGGAAGAGACCCTTCATGAATATTTGCAGATTTTATTACGAAGCTTATGATTTTATAATGCAAATCCGTCATTCCTTGAAGGCCGAACTTTCTAGAGTGCATTGGGATTCGTGTCAGTAATTAATCACCATTTTTAGATGCCATTTCTTATTACTAAGTTAGGCGCCATCATTTTGAGGGTCTATTGCATCAGATTTGAGATCATTTGGGTGAGAAATGAGAGAGTTATGAGCATATGAGTAAATTCATAGGTTGCTGATTTTATGACAAAAAGTGCAGATTTATATGACAGTTTAAGAAATCTGCATCTTCCTTATCTGGTTGGTGTTGAGATTTCATTGTATACTTTGCAAAAGCTTCCTTGTTGAATGCATCATTTGAAAGAGCATCTTAAGTCTTGATGTTGCAGGCAATGACATCTTTGTAAAATTTGCTTGATAATCTTGACGTTACATTCTTATTATTGCTCATAGATCATTTGTAATGCTTATTTATTCTTCCTTGATTCCGTTGCTTAATAGATAAATCTCGCCCTATACTCTCTCCCATTAAGGTTAGCAAGCACATTACAGGTGTTGAGTGTTTTAAACTTCGGCATTTCTCTTTCAAGCATTGTTATTGTAATCCTTTCCCGAAGATCATAGCAGTGGCCTCCTCATTGGATTGGGTAGCACATGTAGCGATTGAGTTCCGATGTTAGAGTGAAGATCCTCGACCATATGCCGCCATCATCGAAGCCATTCTTAGTTAAGTGCTTTTTACGCAGTTTGATTAGGATCTCCAGCCAATGCTACCTTGCCCATCCCGGGATCTGGTGTATCTTGGTTAGAGTTGCTTCGATCGTTTTGGTTATCATCTAACCTTAGCGGGTACTTGATTGTAATGTTATGTCGATAATTGAAAAACAAAAAATTTGAAAACAGATATTTGATGGTATGGAGCCAAGATCCTGCCATCCTGTGCCCATCAGATTTCACTTGACAGAGAAAACAGATTCTACATCAGAGGTCAGAGCTGAGTTCAGTATTAGCTTTCAGAAGTTTCAAAGATGTTGCATTTTCTAAGGTCTATGGGTCGTGAGAAGTCAGATTCAACTATGGCATCGGAGGAAGGTAAGGTTAGTGATGTCGTAAGGGACTTCATTGAATATGCCAAACAGTTTAAAAGACAATGTGAAGATGAGGCTGTCAAACTCCGTGAGCAATATCAAACCATGCCAGATGATTATAGGTACAATGTTTCATTTGATTCCCATTTGAAGTGTGTGGCATCAGTGGAGCCCGAAAAGTGGAAGATGGTGGACCACATTAGGAAAAGGATAAAAAGGGAAGCAGAACAAGCTATGTTTGAAGAATCAAAGAAGGAACGAGATGAAGTGCCTATTTGTGGATTGCAGCCGACAAATATGCAAGTTGAAGAGAAAAATCAGTCATCTAGCATTGAAGATGGCACAAACAAGGTGCACATATCACATCAAAATGAACGTGAGCTTGATGAAGATACCTTGGCAAGTGAAGAGTTAAGGGTAGAGCCTCATAATACACCCCTTGACTTGCATGTGATAGCAAGTGAAGAACAACAAGTTGAAGGAAATACTATTGGTGACTTTGAATCAGCTTATGACCGTTACCAAAGTGATGATGTTGGTAATGATTTCGAGGTGTTTGTACCTCCTCTTGTTGAAGATTTAGTGATGGATAGTTTTCCTCTTGTTGCTGTTCAAACTCCTCAAGAGTTTTCACAAGATGAATTTATTACAAGTGATCAAGAAGACCTCTATGGCATGCATATGACTGTTCATGATGAGATCAGAAACATACCTATAGATGATAGGTTCATTGAAGATAAGGATGATAAAAAATTTCAAACAGCTAGCTCTAAAGATTCCTTACTTCCTTTCAGTGACAGTGCTAAGGGTGGTTTTGAGTTTGAACTTCAAACCCAACCATTGGAGGGAGGTACTTATGAAGACATCAGCTTTAGTGATTTGGGAGTTGACCTATTCCAAGAATCAACACTCCAAATGTTGCACAAAGAACACTCTTCTTGTGATCAAAACAATCAGCCTCTCACCATTTGGGATCCAGGTGTGAAGGCACTTAGTGATGACAAGCCGGTATGGGATGAATTTCCCTTTGATCCGGATGAAGAAATGGAACTTGATAAGGGTTCTCTATCAGCAGACAATGGTATTAATATGCTTAAGTTTGGGGCTGCTTTCAAGTTTGATCAAAGTAACATGGAAGAGGAAACAGAGTTTGAGGGCCATATGGCTCTTGAAGATGAAAGGTTTGGAGGAATTACCAAACACAAATCTGATTTATCAGGGCAGGAAGCTGATTGCAATCAACAAGTTGAAGGCTTAGTGGAGTATGATGTTTTCCAAGACATTGAGCATTCCCCACTAGTTGGTGGTGAAGTACAAGAATGTTGGAGCAACAATGAGGGCAGCAAAAGCGTGAAACGAAGTTCTGATTTTCAGTTACAGCCTATCAGCAATTCACCATCTTCGCATTCTTATGAGTGTGAAGGCCAACCTGAGGTGTCCGTTGAAGATGAAGTGCGAGTTCTATCTAGATTTGATCGCACACATAGTCTGATTGAAGGGCTTATTTGGGATGCCCAACTTGAAGAGAGACAAAGAGGAGTGAAATATGAAGTTGCTCTTCCCAATTTGCAACTTATCAGAGACTCAGTGGAGACATTGAAGTCGGAGTACTTAGGCTTGATTGAAGATAGAAATCATGCCGTTGAATCTGCAAAGAAGGCCTTCATTGTTTTCGAAGAAAGGGAGAGTATGGTTGATAAGCTCACTTTGGAGCTTAAATCAACAAAGGACAAGTTGAAAGAAACTCAGTTGGATCTAACAGAGGTTGTAGACCAGTTTGCAGATTTCAAACTTTTCAAGGAGCAAGAGGATGCACAAAGAGCTAAAAAAATCAATCAAGTGATTGGAGATTTTGACTGTCTTCAAGAGGAGTTTGATCTTGAAAGCATTTCAAGAAAGTCAAAAGTTGCATGTGCAGATTTGGGGCAGCGAGACGAAAGGATTGGCTTCCAAGTCTTCGACAATCCCTTCTTTGAAGTGGGTGCTGAAGCAACTTATGACAATCCTCTCTTTGTTTTGAAAAATGAGTCAAGTAGTGAAGTGACCAAGCATGAGGTCAAGCGTGAACTCCAATCTAAGGATGCCTTGATATCACTCCATGAAGATGTGCCACGTATGTTGAGTAGTAATGAATGCATAAGTGGGTTTGAGGATGGAGTCTCTACATGGGAAGTGTTGATTCGTGGAGATTTCAACATCCCCAACACCAAGGGGTTAACAAAGCAAGACTTGGTAGTTGCTGGTAACTTCATTACAGCAACAAGGAGCAAAGATTTAAGTCTTGTTACTCATGAAGAAGGGAATGAAGATGGACCAGAACTGGGTGTTTGCATGTTTGTCAATCCATTCCTTTGGTTGAACAATACTTTGGCACATATTGGTCTATTTTTGGATTTGGATTTGAAGTCATTTAATAGTTCATGCTCCCATGTTGTTGAAGCTTTCATAGATAGGCTTCAAAGGTTCATTAGCGAAGGCATCAATCTCTTCAGTATGCACTTGATCCTTACTAGCATTTGGGAATGTGTTGAGTTTTCTTTTCAGTATGTTGGAGATCACTTTCAGTTGGGTATCCATGCTTGGGATTCTCAATATGGGTTGATAGAGCTTATCACTTGTGGAAAGAAGGACTTTTTGAAGGATAAGGATCAAAATTTCAGTATTAATGATGTTGTGACTTTCTTTTCCAGCCCCATGATGGTTCCATTTGTTCATCGACAAATGGATTGGAGAGAAATTTTGAGTATGGATTGGAAAGAGGAACAATTGGTTGCTCTTGGCGTTGATCCTTGGCTAAGACAAGAGCAGATTTTGAGACTCGTGCTTGCTGGTTGGAGGTAGACCAGCCCTGTTACTTGTGGAGTTACTCTCGTTTGGGAGAGTTTTTTCATCACCACTTGCCAACGAGGTGGTAGTTTTCAGATGGAGATTGCTCTAGTATGTTTTTCGGCCATTTTTGAGTTGTTACCTTGCAACTCTATGCTCATATCATACACTCACACTTGGGAATTTCTTTGGTGCTGCTGTTTTTTCTTGTGTGAGGTACTAAAATCAGATTGCACTTCGCTGACTTCGGCCTTGAACAGCAGAGATTATTTGTTCCTTCGCACCCATTCTACTTTTGGAGTGCATCCTATGGAGGTTTGTGAAGCAAATTTTGATAGTTTCTTTACTATATTGGTTTTGGACAACGAACTTCCACATGCTTTGGCTTTCCCTTCTGAGACTCTTGGAGTTGGAATAGTAAGAGTGATTAGAAGTCTTTATGGTGGTGTCGATATAATTCAGTTGATGCATAGTAGCTCCAGAAGAAACCATGAGGCTGAATTTGTTGAGCTCTTGCAAAGGATTGCTTTCCTCTTTGCAAGAAGATTTGAAGATATCATTTTTTCCATCAGGGCTTCGTTTGTTGCAATATGGAGGTATGTTGAGGAGTTTGATTTTGAGTTGAGCAGCCAATCCATTGTGGTTGACAGTGGTATAGTTGATACTGTTGACTTTGGGCCTCTTGGACATGAGACGTTGCATGAAGTTGGTCTCAGTCCTTTAAAAATTTTCAGTATGAGTATCATGGACAGTAACACTTTGGGGTTACAAGGAAGGTTAGTGCAACATAGGCATGATGATTTCACGGATGTGATCAGAGTGGAGCAGCGTCGGCATGGTGGGTCCTTCCTGCGATGGGTGTGGGAACCAGGGATCATACTTGTTGCGTATGGTTTAGTTTTAAAATTTTTGGAGTTGTGGTGGTATTGCTTGAGGACAAGCAATTTTGGGAAGGGCGGATTGTAATGTCCCCTTCTTGAACTTGACCTTTCCAGTGACCGTTGGCCTTTTTCTGGAAACCCGAAGGCTAGTCGGAAGGTAAAATTAGGGTTTCCTATTTTTAAGGATGTCCTTGCTCAGAGTTAGTGGATTCAATGGCGGATTCTTTCTGGGTTTTCAGAGAGCTTCGCAGTGGTATGTTCATCTTGGCTTTCTGAGCATCTTCAGGAATTTACTATTTTTAGTAAATTCTATTTCTGGCAGTTTTTCAGTTGGGTTCGGCTTGGTTGACTTCCTACTTCAGTTTGGTCAGTTGACTTGGTCATTATTGGCTTCAGGGCACAATTGGAGAGATAAGTTGATATATTTAATTAAAAGTCACGTTTTAATATTTTATTCGAACGTTGACCCCTTGGCCTAGTCTATTGACTTTATGTTGTTTTGAAAAGTGGTCTTTTTGAGGGTGGCGCCTCATTAAGGATTATTTTATATTTTATCCAAAGTCAAATCAAGATATAAGGTGGGTGCATTTATTAAAGTATTGAATTTATTTTAAAAGTGAATATTCAACTTGAAGGAAAAGGACGCCATCTTTGAGGAGATTAGGGTTTTTGACTTTGAGAGGAGTTTAGGGTTTCGAGAAGTCAACTTGAAATTATAAAAGGAAGACTTGGATCATCATTTGGGTATCTTTTATCTACAGGAATGTTATGCTGCCGGATTGGCTTTGGGATTGCTTCGAGGAATGAAGGCCTCCTAGCTTGGGCATTGCTTCTCGCTTGAAAGATAGCAACTAGTGGTGATTTAATCTAGTTTGTGAGTTACATTTAGTTTATGCATTGTAATCAGCTTATCGCATGGTTAGATCTGATTTGCATATTAGTGGTTTTCAGCATTTTGCATTATTTGTTACAGCAGATTCATGTTTTTATTCATAAATCAAAAAATATCAAAAATCTTGTTCTGGGTATTGTTTCATTGGTTTTCTCTGTTGGAAGAGACCCTTCATGAATATTTGCAGATTTTAGTACGAAGCTTATGATTTTATAATGCAAATCCGTCATTCCTTGAAGGCCGAACTTTCTAGAGTGCATTGGGATTCGTGTCAATAATTAATAACCATTTTTAGATGCCATTTCTTAGTACTAAGTTAGGCGCCATCATTTTGAGGGTCTATTGCATCAGATTTGAGATCATTTGGGTGAGAAATGAGAGAGTTATGAGCATATGAGTAAATTCATAGGTTGCTGATTTTATGACAAAAAGTGCAGATTTATATGACAGTTTAAGAAATCTGCATCTTCCTTATCTGGTTGGTGTTGAGATTTCATTGTATACTTTACAGAAGCTTCCTTGTTGAATGCATCATTTGAAAGAGCATCTTAAGTCTTGATGTTGCAGGCAATGACATCTTTGTAAGCTGGCAGTAGTACTGACCAGTTGTTCTTATTATTGCTCATCGTCATTGTAATACTTATTCTTCCTTCACTTCTCGTTGTAATAGATAAATCTCCGCCCTATGGTAGCTACTCTCCCATTCTGGGTTAGCAAGCACATTCTGGGTGTTGAGTGTTTTCAGCTTTCAGCATTTCTCTTTCAAGCATTGTTATTGTAATCACTCATGTATAGTAGCCCCTCACTCCCGCGTGGATTAGGTAGCACATACTTGGCGTTGAGTTCCCCTTCGATATTTAGAGTAGAAGATCCTCGACCATATGCTTTCGCCATCGCCGAGCGCCATTCTTGGTTAGAGTTGCTTTTCGCCCGATTTGAGGATTCGAGATCCTCGACCAATGCTCACCTTGCCCATCCGGGATCCTGGTGTACATACTGGTTAGAGTTGCTTCAGTACGTTTTGGTTTATCATCTAACCTTAACGGGTACTTGATTGTAATGTTGTAATCTGATAATTGAAAAACAAAAAATTTGGCTCGGAATATTTCAAAAAAGCTATTAATATCCACTGCCACCATAAAAACTGTGCAATATGTATAGAAATAACAAAAAACTGTGAAGTCTGAACTAGTGTCTCTAGCTTAACCAAGAAACAAGAAAAGTGGAAAAATTGATTAGGAAAGTAAGCAATAATGCCAATCTCTGAGAGTGATTGCATGTAGGTAACTTTTCACAAGATCAAAAATACAATAATCTGGGAAAAGTATAACACTGTCTAGTATCATCAATATATTATTCTAGCCATAAGACAGTCTCAGAGAGAGAAACTCAAATCATTATCAGAATTAAAAGAATTATAGTGTTCTGAAAGGAAAATTTCAACTCTGAATCTTCAGAAAGAAATGAAAGCCACAATAACAAGTTTTCGTACAAGTATATTACATGTCTGCCTCTCCTCATTCATACAGTGTAATATCATCTTACTATCTATTCCCACAAGGTCAAACTTATATTTACCTTATTGATTTCTGCACTAGCTGTTCCATAAATTTTCCGTGCACTATCTAGTATATGAGCTGGTAGGCCAAGCCTTTCTGCAATATTTATTGCATTTGATCGTCCTAAAACCAGAACAGATAGAGATTATAAATATTAGCAAAAATTGCAATGTCAAATTCAATAACAATGAAACAGGTAAAGCAGGTTCACATGTCAATAACCTGACAAAGAGAATTCATTTATTAAATATGTAATATTGTAGAGTCATAGAGGATCATGAGGCCCAGTGGTAGATAACCCTTAACAAATAAAAAACCAAGAAGCCAACAGTGCCTCTAAGAAGTATTGCTGCAGGTATTTGAATAAATTGAAAATGTTTATAAATTCATCTGAAAACTGATTCAAATACATTGTTAAAGTTAAAAAGCCACACTGTATGTATGTATGTGTGTGTATATATATGTGTATATGTATATATATATATATGTGTGTATATATATGTGTGTGTGTGTGTTGTTTCCAAATTTTGCTGCCATAAAAAATAAAATGGAAACCAGTTCTAGCTCCATGGGACAACCCCACTTCAAAACAGACCCAAATTCGCCCTTGTGGAAGTATGTTGACATGATATCTCAAGTTCTAGGTGGTTGGGGGTATGTTTGGACTTGCAATGGGTGTGATGTCAAATATACTACCTCATATAGTTGGGTTAAAGCCCATTTGTGTGGTATTTCTAGCATGGGCATCAAATCTTGCCTGGGCTACAAGAATGTACATGTGCCAATGACAAGAGTGTTGAAATATATTAAACTGAAAAAGTAAGAAAATGAAGCAATTGCCCTTATGTCATGTCTCCTTTTCAGAATTAAAATAATTGGGGGACCTATAGACTATCTCCTTATTTCCCGTAGGCTGAGGGATGAAATTAGAGAAATAATTTAATTATAATATTTTAAGTTAGTCCTAGCAACATTACTTTAAAACATTGTAAAACGACAACTTCAAAAAAATTATTATAAAGGGGAGGGGGCCCTTCTAAATGAGACAGAATAAGGCCTTACGTAATATTTTATTAAAATGTTTTAAGTAACTCTTTTGGAGGGAATTTTAAGAGGGAAAAGATAATTCAAATTAAAAGGGGATAAATTGTAGTTAAGAAAGGCAAGAGAATCGCTCAAATGAAAGTATCCAATTTATGAAATCAAAAACCCCCTTTTATTTAATAGCTTGAGCACTTGTGTTCATCTATTTCTCCTAAGGTTGAAAATCCTTGGAGTGAAGACATTTGGAGGACAAAACCTCTCTTAGTTTCACAGCAAGAGTAGAGGATGGAAACCCTTTGTTTGTTAAGGCAATTTCACCTAGGAATTGTTGTCATACAGAAAAGATGGCAAACTATTTTCATTTTTTAGTTTGCTACAATACAACAACAGTGCCCTATCATTGTGATGAGTATTTATTACATTAAGTTGTATTAGCAATAATTATAGTTATAACACCAATTTGTAGGTGTAGTAAATTTGTGGGTTAGAATTTTGATATTGCTTCCTTTTATGTGTTATTTTAAAAAAAGTATAATGAGGATTTCAACAATAACGTTGTTGTTTATAGCAATATTTTATAAGCACCCAACTAGCTAAAATAATGATATTTGCAATACAAAGAGTTGTCAAAGTAATTATGATATTTAAGGTTGCTGCTAGAATTTAGAAATACATCAATGGAATTAGGAGTGTCATTGTATTTGCTATTTACGTTAGAAATTCTATGATTTATTAGAGTTTAGTAAATTTATAGAGGAATTTCTTGTTCCTTGCATAGAAAAAAAAAAAAAAACTGCAGGTTTTATAAAAGTATTGAAACAGGAAATTATAGTGGTATCAGCACTTTGATCTTGCTAGCTTGCAGGGTTAGCGCTAACAATTTTAATACATCTCAATGAAAGAGATACTAAATTTTATTATAAAAATAAAAAAACCTGCAAAGTCAAGGTGAAGAAATAGAAAAATAAGAAATGGGGGAAAGAAATAAAAAAGGTTCTAACAAATGAGGAAAAGACAAAATCGATATAATGCTATTGTCAACATAAGTCAAAGCCAACAACAAATGATGAATCTCATGGCACAATTATTATAGATAATATAGAATCTAAGTTGTCCAAAGCTAATTCAAACACCTATAGGTGAATGAAGTGCTACTACAAATAACAAAACTGTGTTTAGTTTCACATCTAGGTCTTTCTAGCCTAAATTCATAGAACAAGAAGAGCAACCAAAAGAAGAAGATAAAAATCAAAATGGAGATAACTTTGCAACTTATTTTCATGAATACAGAGCTCTTGAACCTGAATTATGCAAAAATGTCTTTCACAAATTTCTGTAACCTGAAGATGAAAAGTGGACAAAAGAATGAGAGAAGGAAAAATATAAATCAGCATCACAAAGATTTGTAGCATAAATTGGGTAAACTAACTAATCCTACTCGTGACGGTTCAAACTATAGATTGCAAACTTGGTGAGTCACTAAGTAGTCACGAATATTTTTGCTCCACAAGTACTCATAAGGTTTAATCACCGAATTTTTTTTCAAGTTTTTGGTGAGTACTTGTCGAGACTCACCAAAACTCAAAGAATCTGATGACTTGACTCATTGCACCAACAACACATCAAAATAGTGGGAAAAAAAAGTGGTTTGAACACTCTAAAACTTATGTTTTTAAGCATTGTTTTTTGTCTCTTAAAAAATTATGAAAATGATGTGCATCATTAAGGTTTGTGTGGTTTTGAAAGTCTTTGTTGGCGTAACGACTAACACCTTTGGAGTGCAAGTTGGTACGGACAGCTATGCACACTACGCAATGAGTGCTCTTCAAATTAGGAGGGGAAGCTCCCTCATTGTGCCAGACAAAAGTACCTGAAAAGGGAAACAAACTAAACTATATTCTGTCTTTTTTGTCTTAGCTGTAAGAGGTACAAGGCTTTCAAGAAAACTATATATGTTGCAGCTAAGTATTTTCTGGTTTCGCAGATCACCAACTACAACTAAGCTAACTACTTTAAAACTATCCAGTTTCCTCAAGAAAACAGAGCATGAGGAAATGGAGCAGGAATGATTATTTGACGATAAACAAGTATAGATTCTCAACTCGAAGGCAAGGTGGCACATCTATCAGCTCAATCTAAACAGGTTTATTACTCACAAAGCACCATACGATAAACAAGAACAGATTCTCAACTTGAAGGAAAGGTGGCACATCTATCAGCTCAATCTGAACAAGTTTATTGAACACAAAACAGAGTCGATCTAACTAAGGAAAGATTCACCATCATAATTGCATGAAACCCAAGTGGCATAACAATTCATCATAACAGTAAATACACATGAACAGATACAAAATGAGCAATATTGAAGGCAAGGTAGGCACAACATATATTTCTCTCTCGTGCAAAAGTTCTTGAACAAATAAAAAATAGCAATACTACAGGCAAGGTAGGCACAACATGTATGCTATCACGCAAAAGTTATGTACAAATGAGAAAAAGCTCTTATTTATAGACATCAAAAGGTGTAGGGAACCCTAAAATCACCTTGAGTCAACTACAGTCTTGCAATGCATGCAAGATTTATTGCTAAACCCTAACAAAGCAAACTATACAGTTAACTGGAAAATTACCATCAGTTAACCGAAACATCTAATCTAAATGGACAATGTGCAAGCATGCATGTCCTTATTGAAAGCAAAGTTAACTGGAACACTACCCTCGGTTAACTGAAAAAAACCCTAATCCTAACTCCTGCGAAGATAATTCCGAGGAAGAGATAAGCATGTATGAAATCAGCAAGTGAACTCAAGACTGAAAGTCGAGTTAACTGCTGCTCCTGACTCTATCCTCGAAACTAACTGCAGGTCCCAAGTGGCAGATCACTCCAAGTCATCTCGGTCCAACACCTCGACCAAGAATTCATCAATCACTCTGTCTTCTGGCACTTTGACACTGTCCAAAACAATAATTTGTTTCTTCAATTCTCTATCACTCTCCTTGATTGTATGCATGCATTCTTTGACATCTTCAGCCGCCTTCTTGAAACTAGCTGAAATCATAGCAATGTTCTCCAGTTTAGATGCCACAGGATCTCCTTCAAGATATCACGAACAAGCTTCTAGAATTCAGTTTGCACAGCCTCGAGATCAGCGTAGGTACCATCTTCACGAAGATAACGACACGGGATCTGAGTGACTTTGGCAGCTCCGTAAATGGAGTGATCTCTATTCCTTTTGCAGCTTAATGCTTCTGATGCTTTTCTTGATTCTTCTCAACGAAAAAGTGTTGCATGATGAAACCACAAAGCTTGACCGCGAACACTCTGGTTGCGAGAAATACACAAGAACACAAAATTCCAACAGTGTCCAACCTACGTCTACGCTTGTCAAATTGTCTGAATCAACCCTCAGATGCACTTGATCTTCATTGTCAGCTACTCTAATGAAAACATGAATTAAGACCAATTTGGTCTTGAATTCAGTCTAGTTGAACTGCCTTCTGAAAAACTTTCCCGTTGGCTGTGAACATGGCTATGTTTGACAACTTTTCTGGAAAGCTAAAATATCTCCTAATGAGGCTAAAAATAGCTTGTCAGAGGGCCACTTTCAGGAAAAGTTTTCAGACGTGGGTTTTGTGCGGAAAAGGATTCTAAGACAACCCACAATGTCAGAATTGTGAAAAAAACGCCGTTCAGCTTGACATGCAAAGACTTTTTAGTCGAGAATTGCAAGGGTTTTAGAGCTTCCTGGGGCAATTTTTCTTGAGAAAATCTGGAACATGGGTTTTGTGCACAACAGAATTCTAAGCCAACCCAGATGACTTGATTTTCAAAAAGATGTGATTTTGGCCAACATGCAAAGAAATCTTTGGAAAAAAGCATAGAGCTTCAAATTGAAGGCTGTGGGGCAATTTTCTCAAAAAAATCTAAGACATGGGTTTTGCTGTTGATGCTAAAATATGCAAACCCAGATGGTTAGATTCTGAATATTTTGTCATTTTCTTTGACATGCGAAGAAATCTAAGACAAGAAATAGAAGAAATAAGACAGAAGATAGAAGATTTTGTTTGTTCTGCTTCTGTAGAGTTCGCCTATCTCTGACTTGGATTTGATGCAACCTGCATGCAAATTGAAAACAAAGTTTGGAATCGCCTTCTCCTAAGCAATCTGAATCCAATGCCATGAAAAATACCGAAATCTTATACCTGTAGCACCTCAAATCCTCAAATGCATGAAGAAATCGCCATATTTTGAGCTCTGAATGGTATGACTTGCTTAAGAATGAAGAAATAAGGACAACTTTTGTCTTTAAATAAATAAAATTCATTTAAAATTCGTCCATCTTCTCAAACTCAAAGCGCACCTCTTTATTTGGCAGTTAACTGAGCCTCAAATTAGGGCGTATGCTTAACTAAGCCTTCAAAATGGATGCCTATGCTCTGATTGGTTACTAACTGAAGCTTGAATGCATGAAAAATATGCCCTAAATAGGGCGCCATTTCTATCTTCAATTAGACTGCTCATGCAAATCAATTAAACTTGTGCATGCAAGTCAGTTAAGTGCGCATGCAAAACAGTTAACTTCGCATGCAAATTAGAAGTCAACATCCTCTTCAGTTAATTGAACATGCAAACGCATGCACACTGCAGATGAACTAAACTTCTAAAAATAGTAACTCAAAATGAACTTCAGTATCTTTTGCATGCAACCCAGAAATCGTTCAGTTGAACTGAAGTCAGAAACCCTAATTAGGGCGCACCAGTCAACTTGTTTTGAAAAGTCAACTTTGACCCTTAAGGCGTTTTTCCAGACTTAGTCAATTTTGATGAAAATTTGGATTGTAACCTTTGTCGGAGCCTTTGTTCGAGCACTGATTTTGGATGACTGACAAGTCCGATTGACTGGTTGACGAGTGCATTGGAAAGCAGGATTGAAACTGACAAGATCATCCCTTGAGTCTATAATCACGAAACTGAGATCTGAAGCTTCAAAAAACCAAGCGCCCCTAGCAAAAGCTATGCTTTTACCTCAGACAGCCATTTTTCATCGTTTTCATCTTACGAAGGTAAACTTGATCCCCTCGTATCTCGAATTCAACAGACTTTCAGGACTGAGACACTGGTGCAACTTGGAGCTGAATCCATTTCATAAAACAACTGCAAAGGAACATTTCTTCAGAAAACATCATCTGAGGGGTGAAAATCAAGGGTGTCTTTTTCAGAAGGTGCTCTTTTTCCTCCAGAGAGAGCCATTTCTGGAACTGGCCAAAATATCACTAAACCTCCAACTGCAGGCTGACAGGTTATCTTCTGATCTAACGGAGACAGGCAACGGATAGCTGGACGTAACACGGACAAGCTGAATATCTGAGATCACTAAACAAAGGACATTAAGGCCTCAAAAATCCAAGTGCCTTCCTGAAAAAGTGCTCTTTTGCTTTATTCACGACCTCGAAATCAAGATTCAACCCTACGTTTGTCTGCTCACCCCAAGTTCCAACTTCTCAACAATTCAGATTGATGTGCTGAAGGGAGCAACGCGGAGCTGGACTGAGCGTGAAACAAACGTCAAAGGAGTCATTTGAACTGAAACCTCCATTTAGGGCCTCAAAAAGAAGGGAGCCCCTAGGATAGACTACTCGTTTTTGCTTGCAATGTTGGTCATTTTCTCGTTTCTCTCGTTTTCCGCTGTATCTCTTGTAACTTGAGCAAAACAGGTCCGTTTGATAGGCTTGATAGCTCGTTGTGAAGCTGACATGATGTCGGACAAATGTTTGCTGGAGGTGACAAACCCTAAAAACAGGATTTGGGCCCCTAAAATCAAGGGACCCTTTTTCAAAAAGTGCTCTTTGCTCCAGAGTTGGAAAAATTTGATGATTTTCCTTCAGATTTTGGATTTTTTCAAAACTGTTCAGTGTCTGACTGATATGAAACAGACATAACCTCCATACTTAAAAAGCCCAAAAAACATCTTCTGACATCACTTTAACTAGGTTTAGACTATTTTTAGCAAAATGCCTTAGTGAAGCAAAAAAAAAAATTATTTGGGTACAACAGTCTTCATTTGGGCTTGGTGGTTGGGGCTTCACCCCTCAACCCCACCCCATATCTCGACAGGGAATGTGCAAGGGGCATTTACCCTCACCCCCATGAGGGGTGCTACCCCCAAACCCTTGCAAGAGGCATTTCCCCTCAACCCCAAGAGGGGTGCTACTCCCAAACCTCTATAAGGGGCACTACCCATCAACCCTATTGGGGGCATGTCCCCCAAGCCCCCACCAAGCTCATTTTATACATTTTGTAGCTATATTTTGCATAAAATTTATGTTCTTTTCAAAAATTTAAGTGTCTTTTAAGTTGTTGAGTACTCTCCATCGTCTAAGTCTACAAACTATGGTTCAAACAAATGTAAACCCTCTCAAAGGTTGGGTGAAATCTTTCAATCCACTATTTTTGCAAGAAGACATTAAAAGAACCCTTACAATGGAGACCTCAATACCCAAGAATAAATTATGCTCAAAAACACCACCTTATGGTCAATAGATGAAATCATTCTAGAAAGGATTATCTCTTCAAAAGGATGTATCACAAAGAATAACCAAAGAAGAGAAAACCATGAATGAGCTTAGAAGACAGAAGTTATTTTTCTCTTGCAAGGAACCATGGGAACCTAGTTAGAAATGTCTTCACCAGGGACAAGTGCACTATATAAAGGTGATTGTAACGACCTAATACTTCGGTAAAATAAAATTTCCATAATTTACATCCTACAAGTAAGTAAACGTGTTAACATGACATTGTAATAATTTTTTTCCTTTTCTTCATTGATAATATATGAACAAGATGCCATTTCAAATTACAATAAAGATTCCATTCCATTATAATAACTTCACAAGTACATGAAACATGAATACATACCTTAACTAACATAGCTCCAATGAGCTTTAGAACAAATAGTAGTAAGATGGTCCAGGATCTTCCCTTTCAAATCTTGGTTTTTCAGTAGCCTTCAATGGAGGAGAAGCATCACTCAGGCGCTTTTCCGCCAACCACGGACTTATAATGCGGTCCCCCACACATCTATCATTTGATAGATGGCCCTCCCTTTGAACGAAGAGATTGGTTGGGTAACCAATACTGTAAACCAACTGAGCATAGTGTTGTGTCCTACACAACTAGAACCTTGCTATTTCACAATCTCGTACTAGTACAAGGATCACGATGAACTGACAGTGTAGTCTCATGCATCACACAGTCTAAGTGGATGACGTACCTTGCACTACTTTGGCCAAAGTGTTCTCATTCAGTACTTTGAATGAAGGTCATCTATCATAAACACTACTCAGGGCCGATTTGACTTAAGGCTATCTTACACTACGCGTAGGTTAGGTCCTTCAATGGGTAAACAGTCACCCTAGACTTCCTACAACATTCTATCTACTAGAAATGAGACAGTCTACAAGTGTCTTATACAATCTCTCCTAATCAGGAAATCTTTATCCTAGGAGTACTCAAGCTTGCATCAGCTAACCTGATAACTTAAGCTGAAAAGACCATACTTGATTCCTGTCCTCATCTCGGTCCTAGTATATAGCTACTGTTACATACAATACTCTCCTTATATGGAGATCATACAAGTAATGCATTTCACACAAATATGCAGCCTTATCCCTTATACAGTTTACTTCCTAATACAAACTGATATGTAATTTATAAAATAACTCATTTTCTCTTTTACATGGAAGTGCAGTTAATGAAATAAATTCTTGCCAATGCACAAACAGTAACCCCAAAAGATTATAACATCTTAGAATTCAAGATTTGAATGAATAGCCAAAGAATAACTCATGCCTGATGTTAGCGTCCCTTCAAAAGATGAAGTCTCAGTACTTCCAGCACTTCTGATTGTTTGGCAATTCCTTCTCTAGTTGCAGACTTTCCCTCTCAGGTTTACTCACAAATGCCACTTATCTCTCTCAGGATATAATCACTCAGAATTGTTTATTCAACTGGTAATCATCACAGCCGAATTGAAGAATTAAACTCAAAATGTGATAAATTGATACTCACAACTCTCAGAAATATGAATGCTCTCAACAAATATGAATGCTCTCAGCAAATATGAATAATAAAACCTCTCAAAAAAAAGAAGAAACTCGGATTTAGTAAAGTGTATAATGAAGAATGTAATGGCGTCTATTTATAGGGCCAGAAACCATCAACTTCCACTCTTGCAGGCATGTGCAATGACAGAACTGTGTTTTGAATAATTCAAAAGAGATAAGTGGCAGATTTCTATTCCCTTACTCAGCATTTCAAGAGGTGATTCGACCTCTAAACTTGCCAGCAAACCAAAGAAAATTTCAACTTTGCACATGATTAAAAGAAGAAATCGACATCTACAGGAATTTACCAAAAATGGCGCCAACTGGGAAATGATTCATCCTTTTAGGAAATGGTCATGGCTAAACTCAAAACACCTAATCTCTTCACAAGTTGCATCGCCCCTATTTCACACAACTGGGTTGATTTCTTCTCCCAGGCGAAGTGCACTTCACAGGCATGTGTTCTTCCAGCGCCAAATATTTTCACGAGAAAAGCTCTTTCAATAGTTTTGATATAGTTCCCAATGAAATATTTCCTCTTCATAAGTTTTGCGTGATTTATCTCCCAAAACATAAAGTTCAATTCAAATAAAGTGATTTGAATAAATTGCATATAAAGCATTGATATAACTTCATTTGATTTAAATCGGTTTCCATAGTTCAATATTCGATATTTCATGGATTGATTTATTCATTGACTTTCATAGTTTGAAATAAAGTCTTCATAATAGACTTAACTATGCAATATATTGATTCTCAAGTTCACCCAATATATTTTAATTTTATATATATATTTATATATATATTATAGTTTTATTTACTTTACCATATATATATATATATATATATATATATATATATATATATATATATGTTTTGGTAAGACTATAATATATATTTATATAATATTAAATATATATATTTACATATATAAATATATATATACATATACATATTTATTCCTTGAATACATATATTTTGAGCCAGTCAGCATACTTTCAATATATATATCTATGTATATGTGTATACATGTGTATATGTAAACTCCAAAGCAATAATAATAATAATATTATTAACATCCCCAATGATACAAATACCAAGACAAACATCACTCATAAATGCATACAGAAGTAGACGAGACTCCTAACACCAACATACAAGCTATGGATGACTTACCCATAACCCAACACAACTGACTCAGTTCACTCAATCTACGGTGAAGTGTGGTATGCTCAGATAGTTTATTTCACCGGTTACCCGACCAAGCTCCTCTCCCGAGTGATACTTCCCCTCCGCCTGGAGGAATGGTTCATATACTTGCATCCACTAACATAAACTCACGGCAGTCAAATGTTCACAACATTAGCGGTACACATAAACAACACATGTTAGAATACATAATTCCATAACATTATAATGCAATACTTCACCATGGATAACGTCAATTGAAGCAACATCAAATGAGATAACATTCATATCGGAGACAAGGTACAAGCATCATTAATTCATCTCCAAAATTCACATTTACCCTATCTAGTAATGGTAAGTAGTAACTTCACAATTTGGGATGTAACAGTGATATCCAATGGAAATATCAAGATTAGAGGAATTGAAGCTAAAAATTGAATAAAAACTAGAATCTAAAAGAAAGGAAAAGGAAGAAACTTTGGGCAATACCATTGCCACACTTTTTGGTGCTTCCAAGTATCACCCTTTCAAAGTTCATGGAATTCTACAAGGGAAAAAAATTACAATGATGTTTGATAGTGGGCCAACCCACAACTATATAGATGAAAGATTGGTAACTAGAAGGGGATTGGGAATAGAGGGCTTTGAAAGATTCAACTTCATAATAGATGGATTCACAATTCCTTGTACTAAGAGGATCTAGTAGATAAACAACACACTAGGTAGTCACAAGGTGTGTGATAACTTCTACGTGATGGTTTTGGGAGAGATTGGCATGGTCTTAGACTCTTAGGTATGAAGTCGTTACATTCCCTTGGGTAATTCACTCAGAAGTCGGAACTATCAAATCATAGAATTGGAATTCAAATATGGGGGAAATGAAGTAGTGCTCTGGAGCATTGCAAATGGAGCCTCAAGAGTTGTCTCAACAAAGAGGATAGAAAGATCATTTTGTAGACGACAAGTAGCATGTGCAGCCCATTGTTTGGTAATAGCCACAATTTCATCCACAAATTAAAAATCCTATCATGTTGGCATTCATTCTATTCTAGATAAGCATAGCATAGTGCTTAGTGATATACCTCTAGAATTGTCACGTAATAGAGGATTTCAGTATCACCATTCTTTAAGGTGCAAGGGGGAAATAGAGAAAGCAATCAAAGAGATCTTGGATATGGGACACATCAAACTAAGCTCTAGTTCCTTTGCTTCTTTTGTAGTCTTGGTTAAAGAGAAGGATGGCACAATGACGATGTGCATTGATTACAAGGCCCTCAGCAAGAAGACAATCAAGAACCAATACCCTATTCCTAAGTACTGGTTCTGGTACAGGATTGGGTATGAGTACGGAATACGGGTATGTCGGTATGGAATTTCTTTTTCCTTGGGTATGGTACGTTTGATACAGCTGTATATGTGTGTGTGTGTGTGTGCAAAAAAATTAAAAATATACAGAATTGTAAATACATTTGATAGTATGATACTTCATCAATCATCAACCATCATTAAATTATTGATCAATGCTAGTGATAAAGATAAATGCCAATTGATAGTTCAAGATTTCAATAGATATGTCATATGTCATATATGTCTAGAGTCATGATGCAATTGAAGATCATTACAATTACAAAATTGAAATAAATACAATAAAAAATTTGTATAATTGTCTAAGACTCAATCTTCAATCTTCATCAATTATCAAAACGGTCTAGATCAAATTCATTGTTTGGTTCAACATCATTTGAACCACAAGTAAATGCATTGCCACTCGCAGTAGGTGCATCATGTGCAAGAGTCTCATCATCATCATCATCATCTATAGTGACTCTAGCAAGCTTTGCAATATATGCATCCAAGTTGGCACACTCAGGGGCTATGTCCCAATTCTTCATTGAACCATCCTTGTACTCATCTTGCTTATGTGATAGAAGATGCAAGTTGGAATGGACATAAACCAAGTCTTATGCTTTTTTTGCAGCCAACCGGTTACGCTTCACTGAGTGGATATAAGAGTATGTACTCCAATTCCGTTCAGTTGAAGAACTCGCAACTTGTTGAAATTGGAGAGAAAACCAAAACAACTTAAAAACAAAAAATGCAAAATAAATTTAAGAATGGTAAGTACTAAAGTCTACACTATAAATGTTAAATAATAAAAAACAAAAATTACTTGTGATAGAATCTTGATTGCAAGAGGTTGGATGAACACAAAATCTTGCCCATGGAGGTGCCACCATGTATGAGCATCTACATTTCATTGGTCTTGAAGAGCACAAATACTATGATTCTGACCTGACATGAACAAGCCACACTCTTTCCTAACATTTTCCACCACTTCTGGATCTGAGAAGAGTCTTTTGAATGCTTGCTTGTACCCATTAGCAACTTCACTATCTCTATATGGTGGAGTTCTCCCTAGCAAAGCAAGTATCTATGCACTCTAGTATTTGGGAGACAATGCATATGCAAGGAGATGCAATGGTGTGTTCATCTTGTCCCAACGGTGATGAATGATTTTTTCAATACTTTGAAAAAATGTTTCTTGGGGATCATTCTCATTTTTTGCTCGTTTGACATTTATTTTTTCTATCATGGAGTCAATGCCATCATAGATTTCCCCCAAACATGGTCGATCTATATCAGCAAACCTAATCATACTCATGATAGGCATGGTGAAACTCAAGACATAGTCTACATGAGCCCACCAATCCTCATCTAGGATCAATGACATGACCTTCTGGGCCCTCTCTAAACTTGATGTCCTCCAAATACTCCATTGGTTGCTAATTATCATGGCACCCAATGCCTCTCGCACCTTCACAAGTCATCTCAAAATGATTGTGTGTGATGCAAATTGGGTCTCAGCAACCTAGGATCATGTAAAACATGAGTTAATAACACATTAAAATATAAAAAATAAATTACATAAGTATACATGGCATAAATGATAAATAAAATTAAAAAATAAATTAAATTTACCTTCAACAATTCCAATTGCGAGCAAGTCCTGAAGATACTTTGTGACATATGGTGGTTTGTCACAAACATTTGGATCTCCTCACCCTCTTGCTATATATCTTTCACCCACTCTATTTGAGTGCCAATTTATTGCATCACCGAGTTAAGGGAGTGTATGGTACATGGTGTCCAAAACAAGTATTCATACCTTTCCTCAACTAAAATACCTGCAACCCTGCAATTTTTTGCATTTTTTGTAATGACTTGAAAAACATTTTCAGGACCCACCATCTCTATGGACTCAATGAGGATTTTTGAAATGAATTTTGCATCCTTGATTTACCCCTCACAATCAACTACCTTCAAAAACATTCCCCTTTGGGGGAAATTGCAATTACATTTATCAAAGCTCGGTTTTCACAATCTTTCCATCCACCAGAAACAATAGACATTCTTGTTTCAATCCAAGAATCCCTAATTGGTTTGAGTGATGTCTCTACATTATTTTTTTCTCTTCCTAATAAGGAGGTGTGCATCTTTCATACCTAGGACCTTTAAAACCAGAAGTTGCACTATTGATTGTCGCCACCATATCACACCAATATGGTGATCTCACCAAGTTGAAAGGAAGACCATTAGCATAAATGCAACATGCAATTTTTTCCTCTGCAATGTCTCTTGCTTCATTTTGAAATGCCTTATCCAATGGGCCTCTTTTGCGGGAAGGAATGGGATCTTCTACTTGGATAGAGGGTGTCTCCAAGAAAAGATGTTGAGAGACCATTACTGAATCTGTAGGTAAAGTCATTGTTGTTCTCTTTGCTAAAGGACATTCTTAATTTTTCTCTTTCACACATAGCAACGGCCTCTTGTTCTCTAATGAATGCCATAATTTTTTCCTCAGGCAACCCCTTCTTATTTCACCCTCCACATATTCTAATCCCTTTCCCACTTTGTGCACATAAGTGAGCTTTCACTTGACTATACGAGCTCTGAAATTGGACTCCACACTCACGACAATCCCAAACGAATGCCCCACCTCCTAGAAGTTGTTCAAGTATCGTACAAAAATTCCATAAAGGAGATGCTTGATCAATTTTAAATTTTTTGTTTGCATCAACACCCATTGAACTTGAACTTGTAGCCATTTCAAGTAGTTTGTAATTCAATTTTGTTGTTATAAGAAATATTAAAAAAAAATGAACACCAAAAAAATTTGAACAAATAGAAAAACTTGTTTCTTCTTTTCTATAATCTTTTTAAAAAAAAATTAAAGCTTGAAAAAAATCATCAAAAACTTGAAAGAATGAGTTAAAATGCATAAGGTGATTAGATTCCTTTGTGCAAGCTATCCTCAATTCCTTTTGCACTTTGATCGATCTCCTTCAAAATACCAGCAACCTTCAAAATGAAAAAATGGAGGCCAAATGTGTTTCAATAGAGCAATGAAATGAGAAGTGAAGTGTTGAATGAGGGTTAGGAGTCATTTTTAGGTCCTAAAGGAACTTTCTGGCAACTTATTTTATATTTTTTTAAGTCTTTTTGGCACCCAACACCCACGGGAGCACTTGAGAGCGCCCGAGAGAGCCCAAGCATCCTCAAGTTCCCAATGGGCCCGCTCCCAGTGAACCCACAGGGAACCCGAGGATGCCTAGGCGCTCCCTAGCACACTCCCACTCCTAAACGCTCCCGGAGCGGGCATAGGGGGGCATAATAGGAGAACCCGGTAACTTAGCCCTATTCTTATGATTGATGAGTTGATAGATGAGCTTCATGGAGCAATATACTTCTCCAATTTGATATCAAATCAGAGTGCTATCAAAGAAAGGTAAGAGAGGAGGATGTTCACAAAACAACTTCCAAGAGTCATTATGGGCACTGAGTTTTTGGTCATGCCCTTTGGCTTGACAAATGCACCTAGTACATTCCAATCTTGCATGCATCAATTATTCATCAAACAACTAAAAAAATTGTGCTAGCATTCTTTGACGACATTCTTATTTACAACAAGACTTGGAAAGATCACTTGAGGCATTTAGACGAGGTGCTTGGCATCCTTGAACAATAGTCTTTCTTCGTCAAGGCATCCAAGTGTGAGTTCAAGATGACAAAAATTATATACTTGGGGCATACCAACACTAAAGGTGTCCAAGTGGATCAACAAAAAATGCATTCTTAGATTGGCCTCCTCCAAAGACCTTGACATAGTTGAGAGGATTCTTTGGCCTCTAAAGCTACTATAGCAAGTTTGTTGAGGGTTCCTCACAACTGGTAGGACCATGGACATATTTAACAAAGAAAGGAGCCTTCTCATGAACAAATTCAGCACAACAAGCTTTTGACAAGCTCATGGAGTTAATGAGTTCATGCCCTAACTTAGCTATTCTAGATTTCTAACTTCCTTTTGTATTAAAGTGTGATGCTTCAAGAGAAAGGGTTGGGATGGTATTGATATAGAATAGGCATTCCATAGCATTGAGAGTCAAAAGCTTAGAGAGACAAATAAGTGATTCTCAATCTATGATAAGGTCATGTTGGCCATTATGCATGTTTTAGCCAAATTCAAGTAGTATTTAATTGGTGGCAAGTTTGTGGTTAAGACTGGCCACAACAACTTGAATTTTTTTCTTATCCAAAGAGATTTGGATGATATACAACAAAAATGAATGAGTAAACTTCATGTTTATTATTTTGATATAGAGTATATTAAGAGTTAGATCAATGTTGTAGCAGATGCCCTATCTAGAAAATCAACATTATGCTCTATGTTCAATATCTCTAGGGATTCAAAGATAATTATAATAGCAGAGTATGCAAAGAACACATTTTCTAATAATGTCCTTGAGGATAGATTGTAGGATGACAAGTATAAGGTAAAAAAGATCTCATCCTTTACAAATATTGAGTCTATCTCAGCCCAAATCAAAGGTGAAGAATAAAATCTTGAGAGCAGTTCATGATACACCCTTGGCAAGTCACCTAGGATACTTGAAGACTTCCAACCAAATTTAGGGAGATATTTTCTTGGAGAGGACTCAAGGGAGATGTCCTCAGGCTCAAACACATTAGAGAGTGTGTTTTCTACCAACAAAACAAAAAAAGGTGTTTCCAATAGGTCTACTACAGCCCTTACCAATCCTTATTCAAAAAATGGAAGAGCATCTATATGAACTTCATCACCGGATTTCCAATAGTTCAAGGTAAGGAATGTATATTTATTGTAGTAGACAGCCCTACAAAATATACTCATTTCTTTGCAATATCTTCTAAGTTATAGACACCATAAATGGTTGGATCATATTTTAGAGAAGTATTTAAGCTTCATGGGTTGCCTACGAACATAGTGAGGGATAGAGATAACAATGTTAACATTTGTAGCGGCAGGAGATATTTTCTCCTTAATTAATCTTAAATTTAAAATAAATAATACTCAAGGCAGGTCGGCCTTGCTTGTCAAATAACATTTTTTTTTATTTTCTGGGGGCCGACCTAGAGAAGAGGTCGCCTAGATTGGTATATATGTAAGTTGAAGATCATTCATTTGATTATCAATTCATTCTCAATTCAATTCGCACTTTCAAGAAGAAGTTCGCACTTGTAGCAGCAGATCATCATTTTATAGCAGCAGATCGAATTCAAGGAGAAACATATTCATTTGTATCTTTGCATCAAGGAGAGGTGCGGTTATTCATTGTATCAATTCGGCCTTGTGCAGGGCCTGACTTGTAAGCAGATTTCTGCTCTTATTTATTCAATATATAAGGGATATATTTTGCTGGGTTTTTCTCCCTCGAGAAGGAGGGTTTTCCCAGGGTATTTTGCTGTGTTCTGTTGTTCATTGTTTTGCATTTCTGCTTATCTTCATTTCTGGTCTAAAACTAACATGGTATCAAAGCCAGGTTAGAAAAGTTCTGATCAGATTTGATTTGGCTAAGTAGTATAAGACATCTCATTATTTAGGGCAGTCTCTCAAGAAAACAAGATGGTGCTGTATTCAAATCAATAAGGCAATCTTTTATCAGGACCTACTTGTTGTGTATGAGAGTCGAATATCACTGTTGGACTTGACTGGTCTGAAACTATTCCAATCGCACCAATATTGATATCTGGAGAAGTAACCGACTTCTGATTTTCAATCGAAGTCGCATCAGCATTGTGCAAGTTGGCTTTCGGGCGTGAATCTCTTCGAGCTCATTAACTATGGGTGTGCGGCTCTGTGATGGGGGTGTCATATCCTTGCCAGGGCTGATAATACTAAAGGTGGAATTCACGAGTGAATAGGTGCCATACAAATCGACCTCAAGAGTTCCGTTACAAATATGTCTCTTGCCGATGATGAGACGATTATCTGAAGCTGCCGCTGGGTGTGAAAAGAAACCAATCAAAGGGAATCAGAGCAGTTCAAGAGGAGACATGGCCCACTTTGAGAAAGTCGTGGCATGTTTGTGGAAGGCATCAAGTATCATATCAGACAATAAGACAAATTATCGTGGATGCTTGCAGGTGGACATAGGTCAATTATGAGAATTGATGATATTATTGGGAGGTGCTTGGATAATATGCGAATTATTTATCTTCTTATTGACGCCACTCAGACTTAAAGTAAGTCGCAGGTATATTGAAATCGCTACCAACCAAATGAGAGATAGAGCCGATTTCATTAAGGATTAAGCACCAAGTAAAATATTCATGGTTTCAGACTAAATCGCGCACTAGTAAGGAAGCTCGGGCCAGATAAGACAATTTGAAGAGATTGCATTGGGTGTCTGCCACTAGTATCTCTGTCGTGACTTTTATATTTGAATGATTAACAGGAATTTGATTATTTGAAGAAGTCCCGACATCTATATGAGTCGTCTTTGAATAAGTGTCGTGGTTATGATCATTATGGATATCGTGCCATTTTTTATTTTTTTTTAGTCCAAACATAGATTGGGAGCATTTACATTTTGCAATCCAGAGGTCATAGTTTCGTAAATATTGGAGGCAACGTGTTGAAGGATTTGATGGTATTTTTTGAATTGTATTTCCAAAGGTGTCACGTATGGCACTAAATGTGGTATTTGCCATTAAGTCTTCGGCTGGTCTTTGAAGCATAGAACTTTCAATGCATTTTCTCCCTTGTTAGTCTGAATGTAGATTGTGGCGATCCCCAATAATCTTTTGCTATCATCTATTATATGCATAGGTAGGAAATGGATATCATCTATGTCGTGCGAATCATCCTTGGCTTTATCAACTTTGACTTTAAGGTGGAGTTGTATTGAATTAGAGGCTTGTCTAATTCTATTATGAGTGGGGCAGTCTGCTAAAAACAGTGTGTGCATGAGTTTATGAGAATATATGTAAGGTCGGGCATTTTGAGTAATCTGAGCAGTCTGAATTCAAGTTCAAACTTCTCTCAATCTTTGTTTGATTTTGCAAGGAGTCATTTGTTCGTTGGTGTGACATATGATTAAGAGAAGTCTAACTCTTTATCCATCTGGATATTAATAAGTTTTGAAGAATGTTGAGAAAATGAGGAAGGCTACAAGTTCTATTGACCAGGCTTCTTCTGGAGTCACCTACTCATTATTTCCAGGCTATCTCATGACTACCAAGCTAATACCTGGGAGGGCCTATTATTTCCTGAGTTAGCTTTAGAAATATTATAATTTCCAGATGCTGTGGAAGAAGAATATGACTGCAAATCAGGGAGCTTGGAGGGTGTATTTGTTTCTGGCATTTGTGTGATTGATCAGATAGAGCTGCCAGTTGGTTGCAATAATGTCTGATAATAACTTATATGCCCTTTTGAATGCGATGCATCTGTGTCTGAAGTAAATTCTTCCCTTGAAGGCAGAAAGAGATAAGTATTTTTTGTTTGTACCTTTGAAATCACTTTCTGAAATTCAGTTTGCTGAGTTGTGCAGATCTGACACCGATTATTTGGATCGTGTGATTAGCAGAGGTCGTGGTTTCTTTTGAGTGGTGATCGCTGGCATAAAATCCTTTGGAGATACCATTCATTCGTTGCGAGTTGTTTCATGCTAGTTGTGAAGATTTTTGAGTGACTTTGAAATGAAAGGAGAAATGCAATTTTGGTTGTGATTGGTTGGTCACATCGATACCATTCTCTATGTGCATGGACTGTGATGGTGCCTTGATTCATTGAGGGGCCTGGTTCTATACTGAATACACTGGCTGCATAATGTGTCTGAGAAATCTGAGTTGAGCAGATTGTCTTTTGTTGTGTTGTGATTAGCATTTCCAAGAGCAGAAATTGAGTAAAGAAAAAAGAAAGATATATCAGAATCAACAAAGATAAGTTCTATTATTTCTTTAATTAATCTATCTAATGATATTTGCTACATGCTTCATTTGTAGTTTGATTTTATGAACTATTATTAATCTCTTTAAAATGCAGGATGGATCGAGGAGCAAAAGGATGATGGATTAATTATTAGAAATTGCATAACGAATTCAAAGGAGGAAGAGCTGGAGGCCTCCGATGAGGAAGCCATGCCAGCTGGAGAAATGAACAAACATGAAGACTCAATTTGCAGCAATGAGACTGAGTTGATGGCAGTTAACTTCACTGGAGACATCTCTCGACGGAACAAGGTTGGGCCAAGCCTTGGATGGAGAGTTTGCATCAACAAAGAAGATTGAGAAAGATGAAGACACTAAACAACGAAGAACCTATACAGATTGTCATTGTGATCAGTTACTTCGAAGAGGAGGAAATGACATTCAAAGGGAGTTAAATTCCGAGGATTCAAGGCTCGAGTTGAGAGCATGTCCGGGAAAAGGATTAAGGTTTTGAGATCAATCAATGGAGGGGAGTTCACTTCCAGAGGATTTCTTTGCAATCTCTGAGGCAGGGATCAAGAGGGAGTTATGTGACTCAATGAGAAGAAGTGAAGGTTGCAGTGTTGCAAGGCCAGGTGCTAAAGTCCTTGGAAGACCTCTTCAGCTGTAGAGAACAGAATTGCGCAAGACAATCAATCTGGATTTGACATTGGTAGCCCCGCAAATCTATTCAGAATAGAGTGATCTGGGATAAGGTCGAGAAGGACAGTCCTGAACTCTCAGCAGTGCCGAAGGTGTGCGTTGGAAACCATTCCTCTAAGGCAAGCATTGCAGGCAATCTTGGACAAGGAGGTCAAAAGGTTGATGCAAGTACTTGGAGCTTCAGAGGGAGGCACATCATCAGGAAGATTTGTTGTAGTGTATATTTCTCTGAGACGGAGAAATATGAGATGAAATCCCTTGTAGTGTGTATTGCTCTGAGACGGAGAAATATGAGGTGCGAGCCCTTGTTCATCTTTGAGACTGAGATGAGAGGTCATGTTGAAAGACTCCATGACGACATCACGTTATGGAGTCTCTGTGATACTTGTGTTTTTCCACACATGGGAGTAGCCATGGTGGATGTCATGTTGAGAGACTCTGTGATGAACTCTTGTACATCTCTGAGACTGAAATGTGATTTTCCACAATTGGGTCTAGCCATTGTGGACATCATGTCGAGAGACTACATAATGAGGATATTTGGAAAATACCTCCTTAGCTAAGAGGGAGTGTTAATGTTTGTAGCGGCAGGAGATATTTTCTCCTTAATTAATCTTAAATTTAAAATAAATAATACTCAAGGTAGGTCAGCCTTACTTGTCATATAACATTTTTTTTATTTTCTAGGGGCCGACCTAGAGAAGAGGTCGCCTAGATTGGTATATATGTAAGGTGAAGATCATTCATTTGATCATGAATTCATTCTTAATTCAATTCGCACTTTCAAGAAGAAGTTCGCACTTGCAGCAATAGATCATCATTTTATAGCAGCAGATAGAATTCAAGGAGAAACATATTCATTTGTATCTTTGCATCAAGGAGAGGTGTTGTTATTCATTGTATTAATTCGGCCTTGTGTAGGGCCTGACTTGTAATTAGATTTCTGCTCTTATTTATTCAATATATAAGGGATATATTTTGCTGGGTTTTTCTCCCTTGAGAAGGAGGGTTTTCCCAAGGTATTTTGCTGTGTTCTGTTGTTCATTGTTTTGCATTTCTAGTTATCTTCATTTCTGGTCTAAAACTAACAAACAGGTTCCTTACTTTATTTTGGTAGATTTTTTATATTTTGCAAGAAATGAATTGACACCTAGTATCAATTATCACCCTCAAACAAATGGGCAAATAGAGATTGTGAATTAGTGGATTGAGGGGTATTAGAGGAATTATGTGAGGACCTATCCTATATGTGAAATAAAAATTCCTTAATTTTTATAACTTTTAACAAAAGTAAACGAGTAAATAACATTGTAATAAAAAATTTCTTTTCTTTTCAAATTGAAATACATCATATATACACGATTTAAAGCTTTTCACAACAAAATAACTTTTACCATTTCAAAATGAATAACAGAGTACGAAAGCATAAGAGTACATACACAGCTTAAACAGCTTTTGCACAAATAGAAGTAAGACGGTCTAGGATCTTCCCTTTCAAATCTTGGTTCTTCAAATGTCTGATTTTGGAGAAGAAACATCACTCAGGTGCTTTTCCACCAACCACAGACTAATATTGCGGTCCCCCACACATTCATTTTTCAATGAAAGGCCCTCCCTTCATCGAAGAGATTGGTTGAGTAACCGATTTTGTTAACCAACTGAGCATAGTGGTGTGTCCTACATAACTAGATTCTTGTATCCCACAATCCCAAACTAGTATGTACTTATTGGATCACAGTAAACTAACAATGTAATCATCTCCCAATCTAAGAGGATGTAGGTACATTACATTACTATGGCCTTAGTATTCTGGTTCAATAAACGATTGAGTAAGTCATCTATCTCTGACACTACTCAGGGCCGATATGACTTTGGGCTACCTTACTCTATGCGTAGGCTATGTCTTTCAATGGGTTCAGTTTACCCCAGACTTCCTACCTCAAACAGTCTACTAAGAAATGAGTCAATAAACAAGTATCTGATATCCTAACTCCTGATTTCGGAAATCTTTATCCTAGGAGTGAAGCTTGTCAGAGTTAACCTAATAACATAAGCTAAGGATCATACTTGGTTTGACATCATTTCGTTCCTAATAGATATTAATTACTCTACGTATTCTCCATATACGGAGATCATACAAAATTGCAAACTCAAGCAAATGCACATAAAAATCCTTCATGGCATAATGCAAATTAAGTAAAGTTACCCTTAAGCTTTTTAAACAATTGATTCCCTCCTTAAAACTCTTTTATCCATAAATCCTTCTTTTAATCTACAATTAAAAATGTATTAAATTTTCTAAGCATTTACCCTTAATTGCAAATGGTTTCCCTCATTCAATTGCCCTTCAAGTACAATGAAATTCCTCATGCATTTATTCTTTATGAAAGCTCATCAAAACAATATTGATTTGCTATGAACTATTTGCATATATCATACTAATTGCAAACAACAAACTCAAAAATAAAAGACAACAGCATTCAAGAAAAAATTACTAAATAGATAACATGCCTGTTATAATAAGCTTCTTTCCCAGCACTGTTCTGTCAGCAACTTCCAGAATTCCCAAATTGAAGATGGTTGTTTTGCAAATTATCTCTCTTTCGATGTAGACAACTCTTTCAAATCACTCTTCCTAAATAACGCTTCTCTAATAGAAGTTGTTATTTCACTATTCTAAAAGGTATTTTAGTACAGTCAATTATCTGCAACTGATAAAGGCTTCTAGTTCTCACATTCTCAGCAATATGATGAAATGCAGCAATAGCAAACAACACAGCAGCTTAGAAATTGGACAAAATAGCTCTTAAATTTGCAAAAGACAAATTGCACAAGGATATTTTTCAATGGATGGCTGGGCAAGTATTTATAGGCCCGTATTTGCAACTATTTCCTTCATTTTGGGCATGTAGAATGACAACAAGGCACATCTACTCAGTCAAACGTCACTTGGCAAGTAACTAAACCCAATATCACCTCAAAAAGGAGTGAATCGACCTCCATGGAGCCAACAATTGCAGAAAATTTCAACTCTAATCTTAGAAATCGCCACCTACAGGAAACATGTTTTTGCCAGGCGTATAAAAATAAATGACTCACTTTGCTGCGATTTTTGTCAAGTCTCAGCTTGTTCCCGCACAAAAACTTTGTTTGGCATTCCCTATTATCCAGTTTTGAAAGTTTTCTCCTCCATTTTTGCTGCGTTGAAGCTTTCTTCATTTCCACGTGAAAACTCTTAGCTGAGTTTTGTTTATTTTTCAAATGTTTTCATCAAATATTTGTCTCACAAAAAGGTTCGATACTTTTATCAAGTTCTATATTTTTCTCAAGACTAGCGGCTATCCTTTTAAATATTCCTCTCAAATAAACTTGCATATGTTAAAAGATTTAAATCTTATTAACTTTATTATTTTGGAGTTCAATATTTATTCATTTAAATATTTACAAATATTTCCACTTTGGAGTTTATAAATGTTTTCACTTTAAATATTTAATAATGTATATTTATATATTTTATAATATATATATTTTAAATATATATATATATATGCATATATTAACTTAACATTAATACATATATTCTATACTTTATAAAATATATAAATATATAAATATTTACACATTTATTTATGTATTTATGTATATATCATAAAATATAATCACATTATTGATATATACATTTATACATACATATATATGTAAATTTCCTAGACAATAATATTAAAATGTTATTTTCACCATAGATATTAGGTGGGGTGTGTACGTATATACATGTGTATAACCATATATACTCTTGTGTATACATATGTATGCGTATATACATGTCGACACATGCGTATGAGCATATCCATCTACTTAACGGGGCCAAAATGGAGTTTATAAAGTAAGAGAATTGCTTTGAAAAGGAGGGTGTCCAATTTATGAAATCAAAGCCCCACTTTTATCTAATAACTTGAGCACTTGTGTTCACCCATTTCTCCTAAGGACGAAGACCCTTGGAGTGTGAAGATTTGGAGGAAAAAACCCCTCTTGATTTCTAGACAAGAGCAAAAGATAAAAGCCCTTTGTTCTTTGTGATAGTTTCACCCAAGAATTATAGCCGTGCAGAGAAGATTACAAATTACTTTCGATTTTCAGTTTGCTACAGTATTGCTGCTATAGTACCTTGTCATTGTGACAAGTATATATGACAGCAATTTGCAACTGCAGTAAATTTATGGGTTGGAACTTTGCTATTACTTCCTTTTATTTGTGTTATTTCAAACAATGTGTGCATGAGGATTTCAACTATAACCTTCTATATATATCAGTATTTTATAAATTCCTTGCTAGCTACAATAATAATATTTGCAATACAAAGTGTTGTCAAAAATAAATGTTCATATTTAAGGTTGCTGCTAGTATATAGCCATACATCGATGGACTTGGGAATGCCATTGTTAATGTTGTTTACATAAAAAAAATTGTGATTTATTAGAGTTCATTAAATTTATAGAGGAAGTTCCTTACCCTTGCATGGATAGGAAATACAAAAAATTGCAGGTTTTGTAAATGTATTGAAACGAGACATTACAACTTAGAACAAGTTATGCTTTGGGAAAGAGAGTAACTTGAGCAACGAGGCTCCATATTTTCTAATATATTAGCATTCCTAAAGTTGTGGTAGAGACCCACCCAGTTTGGGGCACACATGAAGAAAAGCCAAATACACATTAGAAAATGAAGGGATCATTGGAAAAGGCATTTCAAAATGAATCTCAAGAGATCGTCAATCAACACATTACAAAATGTGTCTATGCAAATGATTTGTCTTTCAATATTGTTTAGTCACTATATTGGAAAAAAAATAGTGAACAAACTATCAGGCTCCAAAACAATACGCAGGCCCAAGTTTTGCGATGTGAAACAACTTACTAACAAAATGAAGCCCATTTGGGATTTATGGATCAAGATAGGGGTGTTCATTTCTAATAGATGGAAGTATGCAAAAGATCAGCCCTTGAAAATGTGATTGCAATGTCCCCTCAAGGAGCAATGTTTTGAAAGTCAAGGATTGTGAGGGGCAAGTGAAGGATGCATTATTTATTGCGAGCATGCTCACAGAAACCATTGAGGAAGTGGGGCCTCAAAACATTGTCCAATTCATAATGTACAACACAGAAAATCATAGAGTGGCTAATTTGTCAATCAAGAAACATTATTTGCAAATCTTTGGACACCTTGTGTTGTCCACTAACTCAAACTTATGCTACAAAAAATGGGTAGCAAAATTGATTGAATCAAATTGATCTTGTCATGTCGACAATTGATGAACTCTAGAAAATAAATGATTTATCAAACATGTGCAAGCTGAAACAGTAATCAAATCACCAAAGTAGATGCCAAACCCTACCTTATTAGCAATAATGCAATATTGCAAACCCTTGTAAATCAAACTTACACTCCCAAACAATATATTCAAACCCTCAAATGCCGGTATACATCCTCAAACTCAACATAAACAACAAATATGAATTGTATGTGTCAAATATATCAAATATGACTACTGATTTATGACTGATTTCTTATGGACAGTGACACTATTTGAAGCATAGATGAATGGGTGAGGTAGGTTTTGAATGGGGGTAATGCACCTATTTCCCTAGTTTCATTAGGAAAAAAAGATCCCCTAGGGCAAGATTGACTATCAACCCTTAGGTGAGTCAACCTTAATGGAGATCTTGTTGTTTTCCTTATGATTGAGGACGGGGTAAATCAGCTTGAAATGCACTTCTGCGAGATAAATGAAAAATACTAAATGAATCCAATTATGGAATGCAAAACATGAATCATCAATTTAAAACCTTAATTATTAGAATCCACAAACTTGCAGCAGATCTGAGATGAGTACGGAATTTTTGCACCTGTCACCAAAAGCCCCTACTGAATGTCCTCCTAGGACAGATTCGCCCTAGGGCGAATGGGTCTTGCTGCAAGGATCCAAATCTATTTTAACAGTCCTCTGCTCCTGGATCTGCACTCCCGATTCCTCCAAATTTCACAGTCAGAAATAAATTCTACAAGTGAGTTTTCGTGGCTTGACAACTCTGCAAAATTGCACTTTTGATTAATCTTCAATCCTTCTTCAACTGCAAATCTGCAAACAAAAAGAGAGGGAAAAGTTGTTTGTTTTTGGTGAATGGGGGTTTGCCTTGGTCAAACCTTGTTTTGGTAATTAAACCTTGAAATGAAATGAAACATGAATGGAAGGAATGATGAATGAACAATGCTATGTTGCAACTCACCAAACCCAAGGTCTTGATCTTGGATGAAATGGCTTGAATGGATGTTGATCTTGATGCTTAAATCTTGACTTGAATGCTTGAGACCTACATCACAATGTTAGCTCCAAAAACATGCATGAATGAAGATAACTTTGACATGATACTTGAGATTTTGAATGCAACAACAAATGACTGAGAAATCTGCTCTTGAACACCTTTGGCAATAATCTTAGCTCTTGTGAAGTTTGGATAATCTTTCTAGCTTGCTTCTAGGATTTGCATTGATAAAAAGACCTTGTATTTATAGGTAATTTTCTAATTTCCCAAAAATTAAACATCAAAGGTCAACAATTGCAAATTCAATTTGAAAAACATATTATAAATTGGGGTCCTAAACTTAAGGGGGACCCATTCACCCTTGCTAGACCCCAAACCTAGGACACACCAATTTCAAGGAAATTTAATTAATGCTTGCAATTGTTTAATACAAGTTTCCCTTTTGGAGAACAGGAATAATTAGGCTTTTAAATGCATAATTGGGCCAATTAGAGGCTTAATTAAGTCCAATTTATTAAGGGACCCAAACATAGTGTGAAAATGTAGAGTACATTTTTCGACACTAAATGTAGCCCCCACTTTAGTGAGAGGATGAGCCCTACGCTCAAACTCATACTAAAGTAGACAAGCAAGCGTCAAGAGAGGTCTAATTGTACAACTATTGGAAAGATAAGACAACTAAGGTCAAGGAGGATGATCAAGTCCCTAAGATCTAAGATCTCACAGCAAACCAACAAAGGCACAAAGAGACCCATGCCTATGTTAAATATGCAACAACATGGCAAGATGCAGAAGCATACAACGCCAAAATTAATGAAAAGAGAAAGAGGTGTTGATCAAGCCTCGACTTTTTGTCCAATCACTATGGATCAAGCCTTAGCTATTTGTCCAAAAAACGTTCACAAGTGGAAACCCCTGTCCACTATGCAAACAAAATATACTCACATGGGCTAGTGAAATTTGTTGTCCACTAAGTGAGCCTCAAAAAGTGGCTAATGGGAAAGTCATGCCAAGTCTATAGTGATGCAGAGCAGGGGTTCTCAAAGATCAAAAATGCTCATAGGACTCTTTGCCAAAGTCTCAACTCCTTAAACAAAATGATTTTCCTCACAAATTGCCACTATGCCTTGTAGGGCAACAAACAGGGTTTCTCTAGCATAATTTCCCAACTAGACCTCATACCCAGAAACTAATTATAGATTTAGATACCCATTATGGCATTTGACAACATACCAAATTTGCAGGTGGGGTTGTTTTGAAACATAAAGGTCAAAAATTGCTGCTACGCTTGAAACTAGGCCTATTTAGGCTTATTCCACTAGGTCAAAAAAGGGTTTTCACACTCCAGGCCTCAAACTTTTATACCAATGGCTCAGACATGTCCTCAATGGTCTGCCCAAACATTTACAACCATTACAAATCCTTTCCTAAGAGCTTTTCTACCAAACCTAACTCCTATGCATCTTATTTGCCCAAAAATATGAGTTTTCAGCTTAGGGCATCAACAAATCTTCAGCAATCTTCATCCCCCTGCTCCTACAACTTCAAGAACACAAAACACAACATGTCTACCCTCATTCCACCAGGTTTAAGGTTTATTCAATGGTGGAATGAGGAGAAATCCATTATTTCCTATCAGCACTCACCCTAGTGAGGGTTTCAAGTGGTTTGGAGAAAAAGTGCTCTAATTTACTCAAAACTTAATGAACTCAAATGAAACCAATGGCAAAAGAACAAGGATTCAATATATCATAAGTTCCAATCGAAGTTTGCTCACTCCTAGGCCGTACAAGGCCGTACAAGCTGCTGTAGCAGCAAATTATGCTTTAGAAATGTAGAAAAACAGTGTTTTATTGATGTTCAATCTTCAAAATGATCTCCAGAACCTTGTCTTCGACTTCCCCAGGCTTATTTAAGCTTTTACAAACCCAAACCAACCGAATACAACTAAATTTCAACTTCCCAACACTTTCAACTTCCCAAAAAAGCCAAAAATGCAAAGTTGCTTTGACAATTTTGCAACTTTTTGCAACATAGAGCAACTTTTAAAAAATTTACCCAAGTGACTCCAAAATGACTCCAAACCACTTACAAACAATATAAATGGTCCTAAAGACCTTATTACGCACAAAATGACTCAACTAGACCAAAATACCAACATTTAGCAACTTTACCCATAAACACTATGGTGCCCTGCACCATATAGGTTCCCATTGTACTAACAATACAAAAATTATACCTCATGATAACTTTGATAAGGCGCCACATAAATGATCACAAGGCTAGCAAACTGCATTATGCTAAGCACTCATAAAAAAGGCTCCAATGGCAAGCAAGTTGTGTTATGCTTGGTGGTCGTGAAAAACATAAAGGCTCCACTGGCAAGCAAGTTGTGTTATGCTTGGTGGCCTTGATACATGCAATAGGATATTCAAAGGGATTTTGCTTAGTTCATGAAAGGTCTCACGTTAGGGAGCATCATGTTTAATGTCTCCAAGAGAGGAGTAGTCGAGGATAAAAGATTCATAACTTAGGGAAGGCAAGCCGTAGCATTACCACTAAGAGGAATGTCATATGCCAAGAAAGGTCACGCTCTTGAGGAACATGAAACCCAATGTCACCACCAAGAAGACACATCACGTGAAATAAAAAGACCACACTTTTGAAGCAAACAATGAGCCGGGACGCGTACACCCCCACTTTAAAGAAATTGCTAAACACCATGCTGTGAGCAATTACTTTAAAGTAGAACACAATAAATGCCAATGCATAAGAGCTTTATTCGGAAAGACCTATTCCAAACATATGTTTCCAAAATAAATCTACGTCATAAAAAGGAGGTTTCTCCCCATATGCAATCCTAAGATAACACATAAGGGATCCATGAATCTGGGGTCAATGTTTGTCTTTGCTACAGTGATATAATAGATCTCGGAATCGTCATCATTCCCCAAATGACTCATGGAACAACAAGCACAAAGGAAGAATGACACACAGAGAGAAAACAAAGACAAGCTTTTGGGTCAACATGGAAGAGACCTAAATGTCTCAACGTTTGTGTCATCCGCAAAAGGAAAGCACAAGCCAAAAGATAAAGGTTACGACAGATAGAAGAATGTAGATACAAATAGAAGAACGCCACAATGGATTCGCTTCCTTTGTATCCTTGCACCAACGGAGTGACAAGGGTCATCCAAAGTAGGCTCACAAACATATATAGACGCGCCAAACAACACTATACGATGGATCACATTATGCACATGCAATCACAAAGAACATGAATACAAAGAAAAGACTAGTATGGCACATGTGAATCAACCTATAGCAAGTCATCCGCATCCCAATCTTGTTCATCATATGTGGAAGGCGGATAACTAGCCAAAGGGACAACGACAAGTGTTGTACTAGGAGAATCACCAAGTTCAACAAGTGGTGAGTCATTCTTTATAGGACAACCATCACGGTTGTTATCATCTAAGCTCATGGAAGAGGAAAACAATAAGTTAAGCTCATTATGCACTTCCTCATCAATTTTAGCAATCTCATCATCATCATCATCCAAGTTAATCATAACAAGAGCCCTAATGATAATGTCCATTGAAGTTTCTTGTTGATTTGTTGTTGTGAAGGTGGAGAATCATCATGCTTTGTATCAATTGGTATTTGATCTTGATTTTTTGTTTTATTCTCTTCATTTAGATTTTTTGTTTCTTTTTACACGATTTTCAAGTTGTGATTGTGTAGGAGCAAGTTTATCAACCATAGGTTTATTTTCTTCCTGCAAGGGAGAAACAGAAGGAACCTGTTGATGTATTTTTCGTGACCGCACCAATGCAAAATAAAGTTGCCAACGGCTACCCTATTCTCTCTTGATCAAAGTATCCAGCTAGCTAAGATTGCGAAAGAGTTCGTGCGTTCAACTCCAAGGTTCCTTCAATGCGAATAGTCTCAGTTGGCTCGATGTGATTTGCTGGTATTTAAAGGGGACTTAAGAAATTGTTAAGCAGCAAAGAAAGGAATTCGAATGCTCGAAAAGTTTGTCTATAAAGTTCTTGTTTCAGAAGGTGCTGAATGTAAATGGTGTAGGGATAAGAAGGCTCTAATCTAATCTAAGGCATGGGACATGGCGATCAATTCTCACAGACTTCAACCAGGCTCCGCTTTGCCTCACTTCGGATAGCTTCCACAGAACCGGTGCAATCTTCAAAGGAGTAGCTCAAGGTGTTCAGATCACAACTTAGCATGAAAATACCATCACAACGACGCATATAAGCATACAAATCATGATCGAAGTTAAGTACACAATATTCCAGTTGACCACACAAGGCGCATTCACCATCAGCGAACACACTAGTGGTATGGATAGACGAAGTTTGCTCAAATTGAAGACCACGTTCCACAATCATTAACTACTTGCATGAAATGAAATTTATTCTACTTTAAGATCCTACTCGAATCAAAAGGACTAAGAAACCTTGCTAGCTACTCACAACAAAAGACACGATCATCATCAACGAAAACTCTTTTTATTGAGAGAGTTTTCACAACAATTTCTTACAAAGTTTTCAAAGGAAAAACTTTCCTTCTTCAACTACACTATCAATCTATACTAAGCTACTTCTAAGTTATCCCTCTACTCTACGTCTACTATCTAACTAGTGTCTAACTGAAGTACAAATGAGGGGGGATGCCCCTTTATATAGCTGGCCAAGTCCAATGGACGGCTCAGATTACAATCAGCTGGATGGCCCAGATTGTCCCACCTCAGCCCTGAACAAGATTCACCCTAAAAACCGCCACCAAGAGGAGTGGGTTAATAAATGAGCAATTAATGGCCACCATCTTCTAGAAGATTCCCGTCCAAAAAAGCATTCACACTATTCTTCTTTTTGACTGCAAGCTGGATGAGCTTGATCATCATGGCTTCAACTTCTTGGACTGACATGGCCACTTCTTTCTCCTGCTTGATGATGGTTTTACTCCTTGATGTCATTACATTTTCAAGTTGGGTGAAGTATGCTGGAAAAACACCCTCCGGGTCAATGCCGAAGAAAGACCTCCACTTTGTCCTTCAATTCATCTTGCTATCATTCTTTAACGTTGAAGTGCTTGAGGATCATCTCTAACACTTGGTACTTCATCTTTTCCTCTATTATGAACTTGAAAGATTTTCTTGTCTTGGATTCGATTATTCCTCCTTGCCACTTGCCTGACTGCGTTGGGTGCACATTGGGTCTTCGAGGAGAAATTCCAACACTTAGCCATCTCTTGCAACTTCTCTTCTTTCATGTTTTGGGTGCAACCGAGATCTCGTGGAAGAGCTCAAAACTCATAACTTTATCTCCCTTCGAAGGTTGTAATATCATCGTGCTTCACCACTTCAATTCGCCGTGCTCTGGCCTTGACGTTCATCTTGCAAAACAGACAAAAAGAAGAGTATCAAGATACTTCATCATATAAACTCACCTTACTTACCTAATTTTCATGTTTTAACTTCCAAGGGTTCATCGTTTTTCTCTAGCCAACTTTGCTTTCTTCATGATTTTCCAACATCTGTAGGCTGGGGCATATAACACCTGTACATCATACTTCAATGCCTTAGACAAATTTTCAACTTCCTCAAGGGCGTATTTAAGAGATGCATTTTAAAATCATCTTTTGAAAGTGCTAGCTTCAACTGCATCCTCTTCACTTTTCTAGCTAAGGCGTTCACTCTGACATTTCATCCAACTCTGGCTCGAGCAAAATGTTTTCATCAAGAATTTGGTCAAAAATTATCTAGGCACCCAACTTCAAATTCATCCGCCCATGCATTTTTATGTCAACAACACATTTTATTCCTTGCCTTAGAGATTTTTTCAAATTTTCCTTAGAAAATTTCATTATTCAAGTGCCCATCAAAAATCTCCATCCTAAAGGCCTTGGCGAAGTGTGGAAGACCTTCAAATCAATTCCTCACTGCAGACGTTCGATACCCAGAAGAAAATTCCCCTCAGAAAGCGTCAAATTCATGTGTCTACAAACGAAGGGGTACTTTTAAGTTTTGAATTTTGAACCTTAGCAAAATATTTTCTCATCAAATTTAATCCAGTTCTTCATCTCTGGGCGTGTTTTCCTGCTCTGACTTGAAAATTCTAATCAACCTCGTGAAGCTATCATCCTCTGACTTCCCCACTGGCAATTTCATTCATGCCTCTGAAAATTTCACATCTTCTTCACCAACTTGGGCGTATTTTTCCTAGAAGGTGAAATTTTGTTCCTTAGAAATATTTTAAATAAAATCACTATTATAGGCGCATTTTAGTGTCAAGGAGGAATATAAATTTTGACTTAAAAATTTTCTCCATCTTTAATCATTTTTCTTGTGAAGAAAAAAAATTTATCAACACTTAGCACCATAGATGAAAAAATCGCCATTAACTAGCAAAAATCGCGAGTAACCGCGTGTCAACCAGCTGGGCGAGTAAATCGCTTAAAACCTCGCAGCCGTGTTTTGACAAAAACGTGCGGCAATTTTTTTCACAAAAACGTGCAGAAAATCGTGAGTTTTTTACCAAAATGCAGCCAGAGAAACGTGTTTATTATTAACCCTAATTTTTTCGCTTTGAAAACGAAAAGCGTTTTCATTACATTCATTTCGCGTGACCAGGGCTAAGTAAAAACAATAGGGCTGAGTAAAAACGACGGCGGACGAAGTGAAAACAAGGGCAGAGGAAAAACACAATGGCGAACAGAGGAAAAACGCGACGGTGGACAGAGTAAAACAGAGGACAGAGAAAACGGATTGATCGGCGGCAAAAGAAAAATCCTCTGTTCCAGGTAAACCCGCGCAACTATGGACTTGTAAAAATTTATTTCAAGTTCTCTTATTTTTTAATATTGTTAATTTTATCTATTAAATTTTAATGAAAAAAATCTAACAAATTTCAATTCGTAAAAATACTTTGAGTTTGAAACAAATAATAATGAAAAATATTTGTTTCAAAATTCAAATAATAATAATGAAACAAATTTATAATAAATTTTAATGAAACAAATTTATAATAAATATTAATGAAACAAATCTATAATATTGTACTTCTGCTTATTTACATTTCTGATCCTAAAACTATAATTTTAGTTTTCTGTTTTAAATTTACAATAATTTTTAATATTTTATTATTATATTGTATAAATTTTAATAATATGTTTAAATTTTAGTTTAATTATTTTTCTGTAATAAATTTATAATAAATTTTAGTTCATTTATTTTTTATAATTTCATAATAATTTTTAATATTTTATAATATATAATGTATAAATTTATAATAAATTTTAATTCATTTATTTTTTTGTTATAAATTTATAATAATTATGAGTATGTTATATTGTATAAATTTTAAGAATATGTTTAAATTTTAATAAATATTTTTCAAATTATTTATTAAATTTAAAACAACATTATTAAAATTTAAAATTACGTCTAAAATTTTAATAATGTTTTTAAATTTAAAACATTAAAAATTAAATTTACATCTAATATTTTATTTTTTTATCATAACAATTAAACATTATATTTTAAAATTATTTGAAAATAACTTAAACTTATATAGACTTCAGTTAAAATTTTGATAATGCTCAAGCCTATACAGAAATTTGAATATGAATTTGATAATCATTCATGTTTATAGTTTCTCTTCAAAATCAACTGCTGCATGCAGATTTATTTAACTTCACTTTTTATCTCTTAATGTTTATCTTGTCTCTCTTTTACTAGGTATCTTGCTAAGAGAATATGGCTTCTACAAGTAAAAAGAGTGATGGCAAACCAAGAGATCCTTGTTGGAAACATGGAACACCAGGTGCAACACGAGGAGAGGTTATTTGCAACCATTGCCTCGAGACTTATTCTGGTGGCATAAACCGGCTAAAATACCACCTTGCACAAATCTCTTGTTGAGATGTTGAACCATGTACAAAGGCACCCGAAGAGGCTGAGATGGAGGCCAAAGCACTCCTTGCAGCATATGACCAAAGGAAGGAAAGTAAAAAGAGAGCAGCAGAGGCAATGGCAGCCCCATATGCAGATTTCAGTTCTACAGGGTCACAAAGGGCTACGGGAACCTCTTCTCTTGGGCCACGAATACGAGGATTAGGATCTGGAACTGTGGGCAGCATCAATTCTAGTTTTTTTGTTCCACGTAATACTCCTGGTGCACAACCTTCATTGGAAGGTACTTCTTGGAATAGAGAGTTGCAAAATGAGGCGAAGTTGGCATGTGCTAAATTTTGGTACTACAACGATATTCCATTCAATGTTGCTTCTAGTCCTTATTGGGAAGAGTTGGTCACTGCATTGACTATGGCAAGTAAGGGGTTCAAGGCCCCAAGTCGTTATGAGTTGAGTGGGCCATTATTGCAGAATGAGGTCCAAAACACACACAAACTAGTGGAGGAACAGAGGAGAAATTGGGAAAAGAATGGCTGCACCATTATATCTGATGGGTGGACGGATGGCAGAAATAGGACACTCATCAACTTTCTAGTGGCTTCAGGGGGACAATTGGTATTTCTAAAATCAGTTGATGCCTCCAATGAAACAAAAAATGCAGAGACCTTGTGCAATATGTTGGATGAGGTGGTGATGGAAGTGGGAGTTCAAAATGTAATTCAAATTGTGACCGACAATGCAGCTGCATATGTGGCAGCCGGTAAACTTCTAATGGCGAGGCATCCCACATTATCTTGGAGCCCTTGTGCTGCCCACTGTCTTGACTTGCTCCTTGAGGACATAGGGAAAATAAGTTGGGTGAAGAATGTGGTTGAAGATGGAAGGAATATCACAAAGTACATCTACAATCACACATGGGTCCTAAGTCTCATGAGAGAGCACACTGATGGTAAGGATCTCGTGCGATCAGGAGTCACACGCTTTGCCACCAATTTCCTCACCTTGCAGAGCATTTTAGCTACATTGCCCAACCTCAAGCGCATGTTTGTGAGTGAAAAATGGGTTGAGAGTCCTTATTCCAAGAAGCCTGAAGCAGATAAGGTCAAGAAGACCATTTTTGATGATAGATTTGCCAAACAAATGGAGGAGATCATCAAAGTAAGTTTTCAAACATTTATTGATGATTTATTTTTTTGCTTTCTAATATTACAGCTTGCTGATTTTGTTAATTTTTTTATATTTTAGGTGTCAGAACCGTTGGTTAGAGTTCTACGATTGGTGGATGGGGATAAATGCCCCATGGGGTATCTATATGAGGCCATGGATAAGGCCAAAGAGGCAATTCAACATTTATATGGGTCAAACAAGACCAAATATGAACCCATATGGCGCATAATAGATCGGAGGTGGAACCGACAACTCCGCCAACATATTCATGCTGCTGCCTACTTTTTGAAACCCAAATTTTATTTCTCTCCTACTTTTAGAGCAGATGCAGAGGTTCAAGTTGGCCTCAATACATGTATTGAGAGATTGGTTAGTGATGATGACCTTCAAGACCTCATACTTGATGAGATACAGAGCTATAAGAGGGTTGAAGGGCCTTTGTTTTCTTCCAAGGATTGCATTCGTAGGAGAGGCACTCTACAGCCAGGTAACAAATTCATGTGTTTAATATTATTTTACTATTTATGGCATTATGTTAATGTTTAAGTTTATTAAATCCTTACTAAGTTCTAAATGGCAATTGTTATCCTTGCAGATTTGTGGTGGCAAGATTATGGTGCCACAACGCCTAATCTTCAAAAGGTTGCCATTTGTATTTTATCTCAGCCTTGTAGTGCATCTAGTTGTGAGCGCAATTGGAGTGTCTTTGAGGTCATTCACACAAAGAAGCGCAATCGCTTGACTCAAAAGCGCTTGAATGACCTTGTCTACGTGCGCTACAACCTTCGGTTGCATGAGAAGAAGGTACAAGGGTTGAGTTCACATGAAGCACTTAACCTTGATGACATTGATCCATACTCAGATTGGATTTCCGAGCCTGATGAGGCCAATGTGGAACCATGGATAAGTGATGTTGAGTTCGCTGAGATGGAGAGGGAGGCAGATGCAGCTGAATGGGAAGCAAACATGGCAGCATATGAGGAGGAAGAAGGTGTGCTTGGTCAGCCAATAGAGGTTGTTTCTTCACACACACAACTTGATCCTATCCTTATGGATGAGGCACCTATTGGGGCACCTGTTGGGGCACCTGTTGAGGCTTCTAATGACGACACTGCACCCATACCATCTACTTCAGTACCATCCACACAGAAGCGACAAAAACTTTTCAGTTTCAGTCATAGAAGAAAGTTAGGATAGATGATTTTTATTGATACTAAAACCTGAAGTTGATATGTATTGAGAAGTCGAACTTTTTTTTTGGTCTATGATACATTGATGATTGATATGTATTAAGGTTTTAAACTCTAATTTTGATTTATATATGATGAAATCAGTAAATACATTGATGATTGATATGTATTAAACTCTATTTTTGATTTACATATGATAAAATCAATAATATGTTCTAAAAATTCAGTTTATGTGTGGTTTTTAAGAATATTTTAAAAAATTGTGTATTTTCAAATGTTTGATAAATTTGCCGAGTTATTGCCGAGTTTTTCCTCAAGTTTTTGCCGAGTCCCGAGTTTTTAAAATTTTTGGGTCTGCCAAGTTATTGCCGAGTCCGAGTTTTTCAACTATGCTTAGCACAATTTTCCTTTAACACCATGGACGCATCTTGTATGTCATGGAGGATATTAGCCACACCTAGCATATTTTTTATTCATCTTGTATCTTGGCGCATTTAGCACACCATGGGGGATATTTTATTCCAACGCCTTCCATAGTCCATTTTTCAATTTTTTACTCTAGCACGCAACTTGGGCGCATTTAGCACCTTGAGGAGGATATTTGTTATTTCAACGCCTTAGCAATATTCACCATTTCATCTCCAACATGGGCGCATTCAAGGTACCAAGGAGGAATTAACTTCAACGCTTGGCATAAGCCATCACGCCTTAAAATATTCTCTCATCCACCAACCTTGCATGGGCGTATTAGCATGTGATGAGGGACTCAACTTTTACTCCACCTCATTTCTATCTTGGGCGCATTCAAAGGGTAGAGGTGGAAGTCAACTCTTTTGTCTTCTTCTTAGCTTATTCTAGCGCGTTTCATATGCTGAGAGGAATTTCAACATTTTTTTGTCTTTTCTAGGCCAAGTTGGGCGCATTTCATATGTGTGGTGAACAAAACATCAATGCCTTTGACTTGCCTTCTCTTCAAATTTTATTCTAACATGCACCTTGGGCGCACATGGCATGAGGTAGAGGATTTGACCTTTCAACGTCTTGGAATTCCTTCCTTGCATGTACACGTTTTGTCTTGACATGCCTTCATTTGGGCGCATTTCACATAGGCAGGAGGATGAAACTTTGACTTAGAATATTTTTCCATCACCTTGCTTTGCATGCTCAAGAGGGCGCATTTTGCATGTGGAGAGGGATTAAACGCCTTGCCTTGTCTTTTCTTTTCCTTCATCATGAAGTGAGCGCATTTGAGAGGGTGAGGTAGATTTTACCAACACTTAGAAAAATTTTATCAACCTCCTTGAAGTGGGTGCATTTGACATGTCTAGCAGCATGAGATTCATGTCTTAGAAAAATTTTACTTTCCAGCTGAGGTGGGCGCATTTAGGGGGTCAAGGTGGACAAACTTCCAGACTTAGACAATTTTCCATCTGCCAGCCAGCTGAGGATGAGGGCGCATTTGGAGCGTGGTGAAGGATTTTGTTCAGACTTAACTTTTTCAACCCTCTGCCAGTTATCTTGAGCGCATTTAAGAGGTCAAGGTGGATAAGCTTCAGACTTAGCCATTTTTCCAGCTGTCTGCTCGTGCTTTAATACTTACTATAAATAGTAAGTCTTTTGATTTTCACATCTCTGAAGCTCGGATCGATCCAAAATTTTAACCACGGGATCCTCATGACCTACTTAGTCTGTTCACACTGCCATTTCGAGCTGACCTGCTAAAAATAGTATGTTTCTGAAGGTGGTTTACTATTTATAGTAACTGCTCGTTTTTGAGACCTCCACAACTCCGTTTGACTTGAAATTTGAATGACGTGCTCCTCATCGAATGACCTGCCCGTTCACACTGGCGCCTGCTGCTGATTTACTATTTTTAGCATGTTTCTGGAATGCCTTACTATAAATAGTAAGTGCTCTGTTTGCCTTCAAATTTTACCGGTGGATAGCCTGAGAGATGCTGATCGTAGTGGGATACACCGGTTTTCGAAAATTCTGGCATTTGATCCCTCATTTTGGGTCCCGAAGCTGGAAACCCTAATTTGACTTGCATGTCTATCAAATGACCTTCGTTTGACCTCATTTCTGTTGCACTTCGCCCTGTTTGTGGTTCTGATGCGCTGGGCAGCTGCCGGAATGCACCTGCTAAAAATAGTAAGTCTCTGAAAACTAATCATCTTGCCTTGCATGTCACATCACTGCGTAGGTCTTGAAAAACCCATAAGGAATCACCTGACATGCGCTGAAAACCCTGACATGCAAACCCTAAAAATAGCCTCCAAAGACGGCTCCTGAAAAAGTTCTGATCCTGGTTTGCATGTTACATCATTGCGAAGGTCTCGAAAAACCCACAAGGAATATGCAGACATGCAAAGAAAATGTCAACATGCCAACCCTAAAAATAGCCTCTGGAGGCTGAATTCTGAAAGTCATCGGCTCATTTTGCATGTTATACCATTGCGTACGTTTTAGAAAACCCATAAAGAAAATGCAGACATGCATTGAAGAATTCTGCATATAAACCCTAAAATTTGCTCCGGAAGTTGAACTTGCTAAAAATAGACAGTTGTCTGTTTTAGCTCACAATTTGTAGACGAGCAGCCTCTCATGTCCTGGATGCAGTGTAACTGTTGAAACCTCAAAAGTGTTGAGACAATACCCTGAATTTCACACTTACTAAAAATAGTAAGTTGTTGGAATTCACTGAAATTTAGCTGGAAACCTGCTGGAAGCATACTGACATCAACGTGAAGCTCAGATTTCAATCTATTCACTTCATTTGATTTTAAATTGACCAGAAAAGTACAAACCCTAATTCTATAGACTTGGCCAAAATTTCACGTTTAAGCTCACAGACGGGCACATCCCCGGAAAGGCAGACAACAAGAGAGAAAGAGAGAGAGAGAGACAATAGGAAAACTAACTAAAATCAAGCCCAAAGTTCGAAACGAAGCAAAAATTAGGGGGATTCCCCATTTGCAATGGGGCGATGTGTGAAAAAGGTCACAACATTAGCCCCAACCAGAATAAATGTTCCTGAACATTTCAAAGACAAAACCCATTCCATACTTAGAACCTTTGGATAATTTTTTCAACCAATCAATTGACTAGGGGATATACTTAAAAGGCAAGAAAAATCCTAAATTGGATCAAGGCACCTCATCTTTTGATTACAAGTGTGTGCATATGCGTTTATTCTAACTCAAAAGACCATTGAAACCCCTAGAATCCATCGTGACGAGCTACATAATGATCCCGACTTCAAAAGCATCCTGTAATTCTCACGAGTATTGCTCCATTGCCAGTCGGGCGTCTATAGCCCCGATGGAGTTACTCGCATATTCCCAAAGCCAATATCCAAAGTATAACATTTCCTTTTATTTTTCTTTTTCTTTTCAGGTATTTCTTTTCAGCACATTTAGCTTTTCTTTTTCATATTGATTTTTCGTCAATTCTTTTATTGGCTGGCAAGCAATGAAGCCTCCAATGGGTTTGAGAATTACAAGGGTGATTAAGTAGGATTTAAGATTTTTCACCTGCCACGACTTCTCCTAAGAAACCTCAATGACTTAGAGCAATTAATTATATGAGTAAAATATAGCAATCGCGAGACTTGGTGTCAAGACACAATAGATGATTCCCTTCCGAGTCAAGTACAAATCCTAACCAAATGATAAGACTTGAAAGAACAACCTCGGATTCTAAAGCACTTCCTGAATGATTATCCAAGAAATGGACTAACATTGTGTCGGATCGTGGTGAAAACATCACAACACCCCCCACAAATGGGATCCCCCTTTTATTGAAAGTGAACTAAACTATGAAAGCAAGACAACTAATCTAAACAAAAACAAAAACTTTAAGCGAACAACAATCAAAAGACCCAAGTACATACAACTCCTAGCATGATTTCTCAAGATGTGCAGCAATAGCAAAGTAGTAGTCGTAGTGTGAAGTTTTGTAAACTTATCTTTAAACTCAAAAAAGTATTCTTTCAAAGGACATATCTGAAACTCAGGCAAAACTTCAGGAAAGATTAGTAACTGGGGCAACTCATCCGGACCATGATTGATCCATAAACAAGTGATCTTTCCTAATCTCCATAATCAAAATGATATTCTTTGTAGCCAATAGTAGGGAAAGATACAACCTAGTGGTCTTCATTCGCTGGCCTGCATTCTTGCCTGTCGTCCATTGCTTCATCAGGAGGTCGAAGTTGATGGTGAACCAAACCTCTTGCGTTCAAAATGTGGATATGATCCAAACTGGGAGGAGTGGGGCGAGAAATCAATTCAAAAGGGCATTTGGAAACTTGGATTATTTCATGTGCTGGCTTTTTTTGAATCCCTAACAATGGATCAAGCCCCAACCTGAATTGTTCTTCATTTTCTATCTCTTTATCAGGCAGTGTTTCATTTGTTTCAATTTCATTAAGCAATTCTTCCATGACTGTGAATAATGGATCAAGTGCTGATGCGAAATGTATTTCATATTCTGCCTCCATCTTGGTAACCCATTGATCGTCAATCACATCATTTTGCCTCAAGCTGCTTACCATTTCTTCCATACTATTCATGCATGATAGAACTTTTTCATCAAGGAGCGTTCCTTCTTGAAGCGTACTGGAATCGCTTCCCTCTTCACGTTTTCCTCCTCGCGTGAATGAACATCGAAAATTTCTCACACCATCTCTACTTTGAGCTAAGTCCTTCGTTCCTGGTTCTTGATGATCTTCAATAACTCGCAATCTTGTACATTCATTCACTTCCGTATGCTGAAAGTTGCCTTGGGTGGTTTCTCTTCCTTGGATATATCCCATTGTTTCTTTGATCTTTGCTCCAATAGCCTCTTGTTCTAGCATGATGTAGGAACAATCTTCATCTGCTTGCTCCCTAAGCTCAATCACATCCTCCTATTGTGACTTATTCTCCTTGTTGTTGGATGATGTTGAGGTACACTCTTCATTTGGTGCTAAAAATGTTTGTGTGACATATTCAATCCATCCTTTGTCTTTGAAGAATCCATATGGTAGTACTGGTAATCCGAGGCGACATCTGGTGAAGTTGATGGCTTCTACACATGTTGTGCAAGTGAACTCTGAATGAGGTGCGTTGTGAATCCGACACCAACGAGGGAGCAAAACACCTTTCAAACAAACATTGCCTAGCTCCATCTGATTTTGGATCCTAAGTATGAATCTCGTGAAGGCCTCATCCACAACTTCTGGAATGCTATAATCATCAAGTTCCACATCCAATACTCCTGGATTGGGGACATCCCAAAATAAATTTTTCTCTTGGACAACAAGCTCTATCCTTGAGAGGAATGTTAAGCAACTGATTTTTTCGTGCTGGGAGGTCTCATGAATTCGACATCTTCCTGGCAAAGCAAACTTAGACAAATTCCCGGGGTGCTTGTGTATTCAATCTTTCTTGAATCTGAGCAATATCCACAAGACTGTCTTGAGAGCAAGAAATGAGCGCATCCATTTAGAAATCTCTTTTTTGATTTTCCACTTCTACTTTTTACTTTTTTGAAATTTTTCAAATTTTCCGACTTTTTCTGGATTTTTTGACATAAGAGAGATCTAACACATCTCTGATTTGGCACTTCAAATCTCATACCGGTTCCTTCCAGCCTATGGAACAATTCAATGCTCGCCCTCCTTCTAGCGCCAATTTTGTTGATGTGTTTTTCGTGACTGCACCAACGCAAAATAAAGTCGCCAACGACTACCCTATTCTCTTTTGATCAAAGTATCTAGCACGCTAAGATTGCGAGAGAGTTCGTGCGTTCAACTCCAAGGTTCCTTCAATCCGAATAGTCTCAGTTGGCTCGATGTGATTTGTTGGTATTTCAAGGGGACTTACGAAATTGTTCAGCAGCGGAGAAAGGAATTCGAATGCTCGAAAGGTTTGTCTATAAAGTTCTTGTTTCAAAAGGTTCTGAATGTAAATGGTGTAGGGTTAAGAAGGATCTAATCTAATCTAAGGCATGGGACATGGCGATCAATTCTTGCAGACTTCAACCAAGCTCCGCTTTGCCTGGCTTCGGATAGCTTCCACAGAACTGGTGCAATCTCCAAAGGAGTAGCTCAAGGTGTTCAGATCACAACTTAGCATGAAAATACCATCACAACGACGCATATAAGCATACAAATCATGATCGAAGTTAAGTACACGATATCCCAGTTGACCACACAAGGCGCATTCACCATCAGCAAACACACTAGTGGTATGGATAGACGAAGTTTGCTCAAATTGAAGACCACGTTCCACAATCATTAACTACTTCCATGAAATGAAATTTATTCTACTTTAAGATCCTACTCGAATCAGAAGGACTAAGAAACCTTGCTAGCTACTCACAACAAAAGATGAGATCATCATCAACGAAAACTCTTTTTATTGAGAGAGTGTTCACAACAATTTCTTACAAAGTTTTCAAAGGAAAAACTTTCCTTCTTCAACTACACTATCAATCTATACTAAGCTACTTCTAAGTTGTCCCTCTACTCTACGTCTACTATCTAACTAGTGTCTAACTGAAGTACAAATGAGGGGGGATGCCCCTTTATATAGCTGGCCAAGTCCAACGGACAACTCAGATTACAATCAGCTGGATGGCCCAGATTGTCCCACCTTAGCCCTAAACAAGATTCACCCTAAAAACCACCACCAAGAGGAGTGGGGTAATAAATGAGCAATTAATGGCCACCATCTTCTAGAAGATTCCCGTCCAGAAACGCGTTCACACTATTCTTCTTTTTGACTGCAAGCTGGATGAGCTTGATTATCATGGCTTCAACTTCTTGGACTGACATGGCCACTTCTTTCTCCTGCTTGATGATGGTTTTACTCCTTGATGTCATTACATTTTCAGGTTGGGTGAAGTATGCCGGAAAAACACCCTTCAGGTCAATGCTGAAGAAAGACCTCCAATTTGTCCTTCAATTCATCTTGCTATCATTCTTTAACTTTGAGGTGCTTGAGGATCATCTCTAACACTTGGTACTTCATCTTTCCCTCTATTCTGAACGTAAAAGATTTTCTTGTCTTGGATTCGATTATTCCTCCTTGCCACTCGCCTGACTGCATTGGGTGCACATTGGGTATTCGAGGAGAAATTCCAACACTTAGCCATCTCTTGCAAATTTTCTTCTTTCATGTTTTGGGTGCAACCGAGATCTCGTGGAAGAGCTCAAAACTCATAACTTTATCTCCCTTCGAAGGTTGTAATATCATCGTGCTTCACCACTTCAAGTCGTCATGCTCTGGCCTTGACGTTCATCCTGCAAAACAGACAAAAAGAAGAGTATCAAGATACTTCATCATATAAACTCACCTTACTTCCCTGATTTTCATGTTTTAACTTCCAAGGGTTCATCGTTTTTCTCTAGCCAACTTTGCTTTCTTCATGATTTTCCAACATCTGTAGGCTGGGGCATATAACACCTGTACATCATACTTCAATGCCTTAGACAAATTTTCAACTTCCTCAACGCCGTATTTAAGAGATGCATTTTAAAATCATCTTTTGAAAGTGCCAGCTTCAACTGCATCCTCTTCACTTTTCCAGCTAAGGCGTTCACTCTGACATTTCATTCAACTCTGGCTCGAGCAAATTGTTTTCATCAGGAATTTCGTCAAAAATTATCTAGGCCCCCAACTTCAAATTCATCCACCCAAGCATTTTTATGTCAACAACACATTTTATTCCTTGCCTTAGAATTTTTTTTCAAATTTTCCTTAGAAAATTTCATTATTCAAGTGCCCATCAAAAATCTCCATCCTGAAGGCCTTGGCGAAGTATGGAAGACCTTAAAATCAATTCCTCATTGCAGACGTCCGATACCAAGAAGAAAATTCCCCTCAGAAGGCGTCAAATTCATGTGTCTACAAACGAAGGGGTACTTTTAATTTTTGAATTTTGAACCTTAGAAAAATATTTTCTCATCAAATTTAATCCAGTTCTTCATCTTTGGGCGTGTTTTCCTGCTCTGACTTGAAAATTCTAATCAACCTCGTGAAGCTATCATCCTTTGACTTCCCCACTGGAAATTTCATTCATGCCTCTGAAAATTTCACATCTTCTTCATCAACTTGGGCGTATTTTTCCTAGAAGGTGAAATTTTTTTCCTTAGAAATTTTTTAAATAAAATCACTATTATAGGCGCATTTTAGTGTCAAGGAGGAATATAAATTTTGACTTAGAAAATTTTCTCCATCTTTAATCATTTTGCTTGTGAAGAAAAAAAATTTATCAACACTTAGCACCATAGATGAAAAAATCGCCATTAACTCGCAAAAATCACGAGTAACCACGTGTCAACTAGCTAAAAATAGTAAGTCTATGAAAACTGATCATCTTGCCCTGCATGTCACATCACTGCGTAGGTCTTGAAAAACCCATCAGGAATCACCCTACATGCGCTGAAAACCCTGACATGCAAACCCTAAAAATAGTCTCTAAAGACAGCTCCTAAAAAAATTTTGATCCTGGTTTGCATGTTACATCGTTGCAAAGGTCTCGAAAAACCCACAACGAATATGCAGACATGCAAAGAAAATCTCAACATGCAAACCCTAAAAATAGCCTCTGAAGGCTGAATTCTAAAAGTCATTGGCTCATTTTGCATGTTATACCATTGCGTAGGTTTCAGAAAACCCATAAAGAAAATGCAGACATGCATTGAAGAATTTTGCATATAAACACTAAAATTTTCTCCGGAAGCTGAACTTGCTAAAAATAGACAGTTGTCTGTTTCAGCTCAAAATTTGCAGACGAGCAGCCTGGCATGTCCCGGATGCAGTGTAACTGTCGAAACCTCAAAAGTGCTGAGACAATACCCTGAATTTCACACTTACTAAAAATAGTAAGTTGCCGGAATTCACTGAAATTTAGCTAGAAACCTGTTGGAAGCATACTGACATCAATGTGAAGCTCAAATTTCAATTTATTCACTTCATTTGATTTTAAATTGACCAGAAAATTACAAACCCTAATTCTATAGACTTGGCCAAAAGTTCACGTTTAAGCTCACAGACGAGCACATCCCTAGAAAGGCAGACAACAAGAGAGAGAAAGAGAGAGAGAGAGAGAGACAACAGGAAAACTAACTAAAATCAAGCCAAAAGTTTGAAACGAAGCAAAAATTAGGGGGGGTCCCCATTTGCAATGGGGCGATGTGTGAGAAAGGTCACAACAAAACCAGGGGAGGCTGTTCAACCACTTTCTCTTTAGCTTTATAAATTTGTTTGATCTTGGTAGGGACAATAGGGCTTATTTGGTTATCTCTTGGTCTTTTATAGGAGATAGGTGAAGGATTTGTCAATGGTTGGTCTTGGTTACTTGGAAGGGCTTTTGGTTTAATCATGGTTTCATCAATGATAGGAGGCTCAATCATGGGTTGAGGCATGTTGCTAAGGGATAATTTTGCTATGCTTTTTGCTTTAAACTTTTGATAAGATTTGAAAAAAAAGTCTTCACAAGGCTTAATAGGTTCCATAGTTTTGGGCCAAAAGAAATCCAATGAGAAATTCCCACGGGAAGACACGGGATTAAAGCCATGAGAAACTTTAAGTATTTATGCACTATCGACGAGACGACATCCATGGAGTGTAGCCATGGGTGACCAAGCTTCACACGGAATTGGTCCAACAACGAGATGATGGAGAATGAGACATTCAATTATTTCAGTCCAACTTTTAAAGGAAGAGTGATCAAACCTCTCGTAGGGCAAGCAAAACCATTATGTGTTTTGATCCATGCTTTGAACTATTCATAAGAATCTTGATAAAGTTCATGCACAAATAAGAATTACTCGATCATCACATTCTCTACACACACGGGATCAATTAATATCCCACTAGTAGGCTTGTCATTGATTCTTCTAGCGATGTAAAGAGGACCATTGGATGCACATCTAATTATGTCGTTTTGGTTGGACCTTATGAGGTTGAACATCAATGAAGCCGACCATACATTCTAAGTCTTCCTCATTTTCATTCATATTGTCATTATTTGTATCTTGAAATTTGGCATTAAGTTGGTAAAGATTTGCAAATTTTGTTTGGGTGGGGCAACGGACTTGTTTCTTTGATCATTAACACCACCAATGTATGTGATTAGAATCAATGAGGTCTTGCACAATATGTTAAGACGCTGACACATTGTTTTGTATCGTGTCCATTTTGTCAGTGATAATGGCAAAACAAATTCGAGTTAAATTTTGGAGGAAAGGGCTTAGTGGTATCAATGGCTCTAATAGGAGGTAAGGTAACTAAGTTCTTACTTTTAAGTTGCAACATAATGGAGTGAAGGGTATCAGGTAAAGGGGTAAATTGTCTACTCCTTTCCCTAAATGGATATGGATTTGTCGTTTTTAGGGCAACCACTTAAGAGTTAACATGTTGACTTATTTGAGGTGTATTTAATTCTAAAAAGCCCTTATTGTGTTTCTTGAAAGGTTGGAAATTGTTATGGGGCATGGATTCGGATTTTTCATAATGGTTGGAAGAAGTTTTTTCTTCACAATACTAATCTAATTTTGATAGTCATGAAGGGTCGTGCACAAAGTGTGTAAAGGAGGGAAACTTCATCATCCCAAGTTTATCTTGAATATTGCTTTGCAAATTTTCAATGAACATTCTTTGAAGGTCGGCATCAACAATCTTAATGTTGATTTGTGAGTAAAGCAATTGGTATTGTGCTATGAAATCGGTGACCTTTTCAACCTTGTTTTGTTTACATTGCATTAAATCAGCTAAGGTCATCTTGGGACCCATGTGCACTTGGAAATGGTTAAGAAAGGCATCAACAAGTTCATTGAATGAATGAATTGAGTTATTCGGTAAAGAACAAAACCACTCCAAGGCAGTGTCTTTCAAGAGTCTAGGGAAAAGTTTAGCCAAGAGCTTATCCTCAAAAATGAAGTCACTACATAAGGCTATGTATGCCGAGACATGGTTACTAGGGTCTCCTTTACCACCATATTTCTCAAATCTAAGAATCTTTATGTCTTGTGGCATTTGTGCTCTCAATATCTCCAAGGATAAGGGGTTTCTTTTGACATATTGTGACGGTTGGCCGTTTTGATTTTGATTCAATGTGGTAATTTGTTGTTGGACGGAAGAAACATTTTGCAAGAGTTGGTTAAGGATGGAATCATTTGTTGTGTTGTGAGATGGAGGCGAATAAGGTGGACGTGTATATGTATTCAGAGGACAAGTGAATTGTAAGTTTGTGAAGGGAGATGGATTAGGAGATATGAGATTTGAATGCACAAAGCTAAAGGGATTTCCAGTGGAAATACCTAAAGTGGTATTGACATTGTTAGTGGGTTATTTTGTTGTTGTAAAAGTTGGACTAGTGTATGTAGGAATAGAGGTCATAGTTGTGGAAGGAGGAATTGGATTTCCACCTTGACTTTGAGTGTACCCCAAAATTTGAGCACAACTTGTTGCTATAGGAACATGTTTATCAATAATGTGAGCTAGGCTACGCACAATCTCTATTCCTTGTCCATTATCAAGCATTTTCCTCATGTTACCTATAACAGAAATCATAGTACCAGCAATGTATTCAAAACTCACAAAGTTTTGCAATTTTTCTAAATCTTCATCCATTTGTTTTAGCTCTTCTTGAGGGACATTAGCAACCATTGTGTAAAAATCAGTCACATTGGTTGTGGGTAGGGTGGTCATGGCAAATGTGGTATCAAAGCTATAGTCCATAGTAGGTTGACTAGTATCAACACTATGACTGAAAGAGTTGGAAAACTCAAGATCCACGACGGATGTAGTAATGAGGAATGGCACATGAGTCTCTAACTATGTCTCACTATAGTATTGGTAATAGGACACCAGGTTGTGAAGCTCATACAAGTTTCACCAAACCAAACGTGCACCCAAAATGGAGACTAGACAAATGCAACAAACACCCAAAAATAGGAAGTGCAATGCAAGTATGTATAAAGATATAGCAATTTTCAAATTTTGAAACAATATAATCTATTGATTATGCTATGCAAAAACCTGAAAAATGATATCTTTTAATGCCACTTTTGATTTTCAAACAATGCACTCAATTTACCAATTGAACTTAATGCAAACAATGACATTTTTTTCTAATTTTTGAAATTGAAACACAAAATTAACAACAAAACAGAATCAAGAAAATAGAGACAAATCACTACCCAGAATTTTGAAAAAGCGCCTGTACAAGGACTGATTCACCCTAGGGAAAATGGGTCCTAGGTCAAGGTTCTAAAAAATCAAAGCTTGAATTTCTTGCCTAATGTTTGAATTTCCCATTTCAAGTTGCAAATTGTGGTGTTAGTGACTGAATTTTCCAGATTTAAGTGTCCTAATGCAAATGAAACGAATGACAAATGATGAACAACGTGACACTTTTTGAAATGCAATTTTGACTCAATTTGTGAATGCGAATGACTAAAAATACACAAGTATGCAAGTACTATGCAAAATCAATGTAATATGCAGCAATTTTTTTGGATTTTTCAGATTTTAAACAATGCAAAAATGCAAACTTAAAACCCTAAATGAGATTAAAAATAATGCAATTTTAACAACCCTAAATGAAATGCAAACTATTACAAATCCTAGATCTAGGATTTGAATGGACTCGAAATCAGAAAATTTATACTACAAGAATGTCGGGTTCACCAAAATGAAACATAGGAGAATAGGTGAGGTAGGTTTTTAATGGGAGTAATCCACCTATTTCCCTATTTTCATTAGGAAAAGAGATCCCCTAAGGCAAGATTGACTTCCAACCCTTATCTGAGTCAATCCTAATGGAGATCTTGTTGTTTTCCTTATGATTGAGGACAGGGTAAATCAGCCTCAAATGCACTTTTGCGAGATAAATGAAAAATACTAAATGAATCCAATTATGCAATGTAAAACATGAATCATCAATTTAAAACCTTAATCTATTAGAATCCACAAACTTTCGACAGATCTGAGATGAGTATGAATTTATGCACCTGTCACCAAAAGCTCCTGTTGAGTGTCCTCCTAGGACAAATTCGCCCTAGGGCGAATGGGTCTTGCTACAAGGATCCAAAATCTGCTTTGACAGTCCTCTGCTCCTAGATCTGCACTCTCGATCCCTTTGGATTTCACAGTTGGAAAGTCGGAAATAAATTATACAAGTGAGTTTTTGGTGGCTTGACAACTTTGCGAAATTGCACTTTTGATCAATCTTCAATCCTTCTTCACCTGCATATCTCCAAACATGAAGAGGGAAAAATTGTTTGTTTTTGGTGAATGGGGCTTTGCCTTGGTCAAACCCTGTTTTAGTAATTAAACCTTGAAATGAAATGAAACATGAATGAAGGAATGATGAATGAACAATGTTATATTGCAACTCACCAAACACTTGAATGGATATCCTTGAAGGACTGAGATTTAATACATCTCTCCAAGGTTTTGATCTTGCATAAAATGGCTTGAATGGATGTTGATTTTGATGCTTGAATATTGACTTGAATGCTTGAGACCTACATCACAATGTTAGCTCCAAAAACATGCATGAATGAAAATAACTTTGACATGATGCTTGAGATCTTGAATGCTGCAACAAATGAATGAGAAATCTGCTCTTGAACAACTTTGACAATAATCTTAGCTCTTGTGAAGTTTGGATAATCTTTCTAGCTTGCTTTTAGGATTTGAATTGATAAAAAGACCTTATATTTATAGGTAATTTTCTAATTTCCCAAAAATTAAACATCAAAGGCCAACAATTGCAAATTGAATTTGAATCATAAAAATGCCGCCAAAAACACATTAAAAATTGGGGTCCTAAACTTAATGGGGACCCATTCACCCTTGGGAAAATGGGTCCTAGGCCCCAAACCTAGGACACACCAATTTCAAGGAAATTTAATTAATGCTTACAATTGTTTAATACAAGTTTCCCTTTCAGAAAATGGGATTAATTAGGCTTTTAAATGCATAATTGGACCAATTAGAGACTTAATTAAGTCCAATTTATTAAGGGACCCAAACATAGTGTGAAAATGTAAAGGAGTAAATTTTTCAACTCTACACTATCGTTCACCAATGTTTATATGAAACTCTTATACATTGAAATTAACCTTATATGAAATTAGAATTGGATAATGAGTTGTTGGATAAATCCTAACAACAGCAATAACCATGGAAACATCAACATAGAAACCACAAATCTAATTTTTGTTTATAACAACCAATGTAATCAGCAATAATGTATGCAATAGCAACAACAAACTTTCATAAATTACCCTTATTAGGCTTTCAAATTGTCTGAAAATTCCTTCTAATCAAACCAAAAAAATATATATCCGGTTTCCTTGCAAATACTAATTAATCCAAATCTCCATAAGCTAAAATCTACAATACATCATTGCACCGTCATGTTAACTTGAAAAGTTGGCCAAAAAAGTTGATTTTGATGATGTGGTATGATTCGCTTGCAAATATGATTCAAAAAACTGCAAAAAATAATCCCAAATGTGATCCCTAAATAGAATCTCCGCGAAGGATATGAGGGTTTTTTTCCCTAGACCTCCAAAACCAAGGTTCTTCATTGTTTAATGCTTCAATCTCCAATATAGAAGGAAATATGAAACGACAAAATCAGATACTTTGATGTGAGCCTTAACCTCTCTTTTATAGGTGCCTAGTTTGTTCCCTCTATTTTATTTTATTTTTTATTTAATTTACTTTTCCTTCTATTTATTTAAAAATACTTTAAAATTACATCCAAAGGCACATTTTGAATAAAGTGTTAAAAACACTTACTTCAACATTAGATAGACCTACAATAATATTTAAGATGTCCTTTTTCAAAATAAAGTGATTGGACCCAACTTAAAATATTATTAATTCTTTTAATTCTAAAAAGGGGATGTTGGCGTTTAAATTCGCACCTCTGGAATGTGAATCTAAAACGAACAGCTATGCACAAATAAACTGCTCTTCAAATTAGGAGGGGAAGCTCCCTCTTGCTGATGGTGTTTAAGAAAGTAAACTAAAACTAAGTTGCCTATCTTTTTGATTAGCTAAGAGCACAAGGTTTATAAAACTCAAGCACTGTAGCTAAGATTTTCTAATTTAGAACTTCAACTACGACTAACCTACGCTAATGACGTTTCTATTTTCTCAAGTAGACACAAAGCAATAGAAATAGAAATGGACGAAGTTTGATTCTCTAACAAAACACTTAGATAAAATCTCCTTCCAACATACATTTACTTACTTTCAATGCTAGTTGAAATTAAAGATCATATAAGCATAACACAATAAACGGAAATCTGATCAGCGCAAAATAGGCTCAAGACTTTATTTCTCAAATCTCGGGAACAAAGATTACACTAAACACATGCACGGAACAAGAACTTGCAGCTAAAAGAGACTTGCAAACTTGTTCTTACACAAAGAGAACAACAACTACAACAACTTGTTGGCTAAAAAGGCTCAGCAATTTGCTATCATAAGCACAATTGAACAACACTGAATAACAATAGAAGGCACTATAGGCTCAGCGTTTGTTATCACAAGCATGGTTGAAAATAAATGAGCAAGGCTGCTCTTATTTATAGGCAAGTAGAGGAGTACGGAACCCTAAAATCTCCTTGCTTTTACAACTAGGGCTTGCTCAACAAGCAAGCTTTATTTCTAAAACGAAAAGAAGATAACATCTAACACCTAAGAAAGCAGGAAAAGCAGGAAATGCCAACTATTACATTCTATCTTCTTTCTCTTCTTCAAAGAATAGATAAGAATTGTTCCAAGAATAGAAAGAAAGCTTCTAGAATAAAGATGCTTTAAATCTCGATCACATCCGCTAAAAAGTTAGAAACTGTGTCCCTGTTAGGTGCATCAATACCATCAATAGCAAAGTTTCACTTTTCTAAGATTTCTTCACCATCTGCGATTGATCTTAGGAAATCTTCAACCTCATTGGCCGCTTTCTCGAACTTTGCTAACATCATGGAAATGTGACTCATTCTACCACCAACTAAATTGTTTCCATCACTGCTGCGAACAACACTCTGAAACTGGGCTTGCACTCAATCAAGTCCAACATAGGAACCATCTTCAAGACTGTACCAAGAAGGAATCTCTGCAACAAACTCACTGATGAACAAAAGAGTTTCAATCACCCTTTGTCTGTAGGCAATAAACTCCTCAGATGTCCTCTCGTAGGTTATAATCTTGAAGATGTGACGCTCTCTCCAAGCAAGGATCCGCCTCTTGTGCTCTTTCGACACCATTGAATCATAGGCTGTATCTAAATCTGCAATGATGATTTCATGCCTCGGTTTCACCTCTACCATAGACTGTTCAAATCCTTGAATCTCTTGACGTAGCTTATGAGCATTGTCCCTTAGGTGAAACATCTGTGCCAAAATTTCATTTCCTCTGACGATGAAACTCTCAATCCATTCTTGAGTTTCCTTCCCACATATTACCAGCTGTCTCAACTGATGATGATCAGCTGGTGTCTCTAGAACCTGGGGCAGCAACTGAGTAGCCTGTGAAGTGCCATGGACAAGGTTAGAAATATAAAGCCAGAGTTGTTGTATTTCAGCCTTGAGGGCTGCCTTGTCTTCTCCATCTTTGAGCACTCTTTCTTGAAGGCTTTCAGATACAACTCTGAACAAACTGACATCCGCATGTCTGGTGTTTTTGCCAAGATTAGCCTTCACCATCACCAAGTCATCCATATCCACTTCATCTCTGCTTTTATCTTCAGGAGGCGTAGCAATCTCCATGATCATCTCACTATTAAGATTTCTCTCAAAGTGGATTTGTCTCTTTGCTTTCTTCTTAGGTGCTTCCTAATAGATGTTGTCAAGATCATCAAAATTCAACTGATATGAAGGTCTTCGTCTCTTCCTCCCCAAGGAGCTATCAAGCCAAGACACGGTAGTATCTCTACTAACTTCCTTGGGCGGTTCAACTGCAACTTCTTCATCTTCTTCAATATCTAGATCAATGTGAATTGGTGAAGACCCTGTCAATGGTACAAAATCATGTGTTATGGGCACATCTTATGTTTCCTTCTGAGGTATGGGCTCTTCTAGAGGAGCTTTTGTTTCAACTGTTGGCTGCTCCTATATGACTATACCCAAGAAATCCAGCCTTCTTCTTACATTCTTTGTTGATCTTTTGCCCTTTACGCCTTCTTGAGACTGACTTACACCTTTCCCTTTTGATTGTGCTCTAGAAGAAGAGGGAAGTGATGACTGTGTCCTTGGCGGCTCTGCTGCTGGAATGGATTTCTTCCTCTTGAGGACTAGGAAAACCTTGCTATGCTCGAGGACTTGTTTTGTCCTTTCCTCAACTGAGAGGGACTCTTTGTTAGCCCAATTGACCTGAGGAAGAGGCTTCTCTTCAATTTGCTTCCGAGTGTACATTGGGAGAAGTACATCTTCATCATCATCTAATAATCCCTAGATATCCTCTGATAAGCAGTCTTTCATTTGATGAAGAGTGAGTCTGCTATAACTACGCCTACGCACTTCGAACTCATCTCTGCAGTTAGCCCAAAAATTATCAAGAGCGGGCAAATGAGCGTAGTTCTTCTCAAGTCGGGCAGTGAAGACACCATGAGGGTCATAGGATCGTCTCTCGCTGTATGGCTTGAGACCAAGTTTATCTAACTCATCTCTCATGGACTTAGCATCTGATGTTGATCTGCATGTATAAATCCCCAACCCAAATGGAAAACTCAAGGCGGGTTTCTTTCTATTCCTCAAGACTATGTGGACATCATGTGCTTGCCTTAGGAATTCCATGAAGACAACTTCATCTAATGGGTACCTTGGCAACATGAGTGGAGCGACGGAGAAGCCATAGATCTACTCTAAGGTAGGTGAAAGTAGGAAACTGTATAAACCAATCTACCCACTCCGCCATCGCTGCCCTGGCAGTTGATGAGATACGAAAGTGTAATTCATTATCTAGGTCTCCCACTATGTGCATCAGGAAAGCCTCATTCACCCTCTTATAATGATCTAATGACTTCGTGAACTCCAGCTGAGGGTAGTAGTTGTAGATATGTTGTACGTTCAGAGACCCCTTGATGTTCAACCCTCTGAATTGGCCTTGGAAGGCCTGGCTGGCAGACTTAATCATTTTCCTGCAGTTTTCACCTTCATCCTTCATTCTTCGTGCATGTTCTTCAACCCATCTTTTGTTTAGTGCTTGAGTGTTGAATCTGACACCTGGCATGTGATGACCCACTCCAAATGGGACAATCTCTATTCCAATTTTTCTTGATTAATTTCAGTTTGACAGATAGGACATTTTGTCAAACATATTGCATAACATGTATGTATTTTGAGTGACATTCAATGTATAGTGCAAGAACATGACTGAGAATCAAAATTATGACATTCTATCTGTCAACTATGTCTGATTTACAATATATGATTGCTCCGAAATGAATATCAGACATACACAACTTCATAAACATCAAACCTTGAATGCAAAGAGCTTCCAGTTATGAACAAACTTCAACTAAACCAAATACAATGCTAATAGAAGTTTTTGTGCTCAGAAATTAGTTACAATGTCACTCTTAAACGCCCAGAAATTGCTACAGCAGGTAGCAGATTAAAGTAACAACACTTTCAGACTAAATACACTTTTGGGACAGATTGTACAAAATTTCAATATTCGGATTTTCTAAGCAAAAATCCACAATAAGCAAGCATAGAATGATATGATATGCAAACCTGGAAATGGAGGGGAGACTAAAATGCGAACAGCAATTATGTCTTGACTCAGAACCTTCAGATAATCACATATTCAGTAGACATAGACTCCCATGCCTATCCAAACGACCGTGCACAGGTCCTAGATACCACTATTTGCTGGTAATGACTGTTGTAATTCTGATTGCACTATATTGCAGTCATTAATTTGCTCTTCAAACTAGCATCAATGCCAAAACAATACCCTATCATTGTAGTGACGGTACTGTAGCTCAATACTGTAGCGAGACACTATTCACGTGCACTGTAGCGGGTACTGTAGCAGCCAACAATAAATGTATTCTACATTGCATCTTCAATGTCTTTATAACCTGCAAGTAGATATTCATCAAACCCTTTTGTATTCTTTGCTTTTAGCACAGACTGGACCCCTATATAAAGCCCACAGTCAAGCAATAATTCAGCTGATATTTCACAGCCATTGCAAATCAATGGGAGTGATCGTTCCCAAAGATCTCAAGAATGGAAGAAACCCTAGCTGGCTCTTTCACCAAATAATCACATCAAACAAATATCAATTCCTGGATGATGAGAATGAGCTCTTAAGTCCCTTTTTATTCTTTTCTTATGAGAGCTCAAACACTTTCCTAGCCAATGTAGGATAAAAGATATATTCCCACTTTAAATTATTCACTTAACGCACTTTATAATATTAAAGTGACTTTATTATTTAAATAAATCACTTAAGTCACTTAAACTTTAATATCTCTCGAAATACTTGTCTGATTGCTATGCCGTTTGGGCCAGGAGTCGACTCTCCCTGTTCTCCATGTGATCGGATGCCTGTCTAAAAATAGAAACCCTGAACAGTGACTTACTATAAATAGTAAGTATGTGAAACTGAGTCAGACGAAGGCTGAGCTTTGATCCAACACTGAATTCTGAAGGAGAGAAACCACTGTTCACTACCAAAACGGGCCCTCTAACCAAACATATTAGCCTACGAGGGCCAGTGATAGGCTAAACCCACCGAACTCTGATGCTCGCAAAATTGGGGACATTACATGGCAACCGACTGACCTCCATTGATGACTTTTGGAGCTCCCGAAATGCTTTCCGAAATTGAAAAAGCAGAATAGACCCACTAGGGAAAAACTGACCGTTTTGTGATTCTGACTGCACCAGCCTGATAAGAAAGTATTTTGAGCCAATCAAAATCAATTTGAACCCTAGAAGCTAGACTTTCTATTTTTAGAAAATTTTACCAACATCCGTTTTGAAAGAAACCTAAAAAAAGTTACTGTTTTTAGAAAGTTTCTAAAAATAGCAATTTTCCTAAAAAGTAGGGATGAAAAACTGAGATCTAGGTTTTGTGGACTTGGTCACTCTGAGCAGACCCAGATCGTCAGATTTTGAAAATTTTGAGTTTCTACCCCTCATGCAAGACATGCACACCCAAATTTTGACCTTTTTTGACAAATTTGACAAGACTTTTACTCATTTCTTCAAAATGCCTAAGTGTAGCAAAAATTTTAATTTGGGGTACAACAAGGGACATGACAAATGTATGCTAAAGACAAAGAGATCCAAATGTTCATCACCAACCACTACATGTTAGAGGCCATATTTAGATCATTCTTGAAATTGGAGCTACCAAAGGTAAGTGAAACTGTGAAACTATGAAACAATATAATTTTATGTTTCACTTTAGTAATTTATTTTTAAATCAAATGTGCTTTCTGCTATGTTCTTAAATTTTTCAATTTTTATTTTCGAATAGGTTGCTAAAACCCCATTCACCTTCAACACAATCCTCTTGAAAGAACTTGCGAAGGTGTGGGAGGCAATTTCCAACATGGTCATTAGCCAACTTTGGTCTATATGGAGGCAATCCAACACTAAGAGGGTAAAGAATGACAAGCGAATGATCCTAGAAGATATGTCGTGGAATCATGTGGAATATCCTCTTAATTACATTGAGTACAACATGATTATGGTCCCCTTTAGTGGCATAGATAATCTATGCTTAGGAGTGACATATAATAGTATTGACACAATGATTGAGATGATGAAAACCATCATAAATGAGAATGAAAAAATCCTAAATAAACTTTCTTCAAACAAGTGCACAAAATTCTTGTTGATCTATGGAACGACATGACCATCCCACCACATCTTGCCTTAGCATTGACTCAAAAAAATTACAGCACCAAGATCTTTTCTTTGTTGAGGATTGCACCATACAGAGATGTGAAAGTCAACAAAAAGTAAAAGCTAGGTGTTTGCTAGACTTTTCCTTGATCCTAATGTTGAAGATGTAGTTACGAATGATTTTTTTTATTTTGTACACTCCAATTATCAAAGTATTTTTACTCTTTAAGATAAATATAAGGATGCTTACAGTTGTCAGTACCTCAATGGCCAAACATTCCAACACTTACAACCTCTTGCAATCAAAGTTTTATCCCTTTTTTTTGTATTTTACATGCAATTCTCAAAATTTAAATTTCAAGTTTTTGTTTGTGAAATATTAAATTTTGAAATTTGATTTATAAATTATAATTTTATAGCTCTAACTCTCCAACTTTTCCTCAATAAGTTGACAATTCGTCTTTATATCTATGTGGAATTGGAGTACATAATCCTTCATCCGCTTAGTAAAGAGCAACCGATTGGTATTAAAACTTGTTGAGGAATTAGCGTACAAGTATTCCAATTTGCACCTTCTTTTGCAAAAACAAAATCAGAAGAAGTAAGGGGCAAGAAAATTGTGGAATGTAGAACAATAGCAAATTGACATGGATGCCACCACTAACCAACAATCTACATTTTTGGAGTCAAATAGCCAACATACTTTTAGTGCGAGTGCCAATGGCACATTGGCACTCTTTGTGGTCCTTTTAAGCTACCTACATAATCTAATGTCAATGATGATGATGATCTTTATGAAGACCCATGTGATCCTGATTGCTGATTTTATTATTTTAATATTTAGCAATGAATTTCTATCATGAGATTCAAGTTTGATAAGTTGACATCAAAGTAGGATTTTTAAGTTATACAGTAGTTTTTCTTATTATATGCATGTTATCTGGTATTCTGAACTTAATTCTTGTTTTCAGGCTACGAATATGTATATATTCATGTTTCTTATATGTTTTCTGTATGCATGTACCCACAACAAACCCAACCTCAAAAAACATTTTTTTGTACCAAAATACCCAAACCCAAACAACTTAACTTATAGGTGCTTATGTGTATCTAAATATGCATGTGCACACACACATACATAGGTATGGTGTGCACGCATCCATACACACACATGTACATTCGTTAGTAAAAAGAAATTGTTTCTGTTTTGAAGCGTTTCCTTTTTCCAGTAACGTACTTCAAGATTACTCTATCTTCCTAACTTTGCAAACTATCCCGAAATTCAAAGGTTATAGTTCTATTTCAAAAGGGTGTTTGCTTTAGTCGGGTAATGCAAACCAAGACTGAGCAATATCCAATTTTTTGCTTATTATTTTCAGGAATGGTTAACCGTAGATGTATAGAAGATCATAAAAGCTTGTCATCATTCATATCAATCAATCAAAACCATGCAAATAAAATGTTGAATGCATAAAAACTTCAAGCAAAAGAATGCAGAAAAACAGTTTTGCTATGGCAGATTTAGTTTCACCAAGCAATAACTGAATTTTCCACCAACTTATAATTGTCATGTATGAAATCCCAGGGTTTCTGTTTGAAGAGGTTTAAGTATTCTTCTATTTATCTGGACGTTTCTTTGATAGTGCTCAAATCACAGTTCACACTGACAGTTTTTATTGATTCAATACAGGTACAAGGATGAGGTGATTCACAGGAAAGATGGCAGTAATTTCTTTTAACATACTGTCGTCTGACCACAACTTGCAAGATATCAGCACACTTCTAAATATTTGGAACAGTCAAAGGTAAACTAAACAATTAAGCAATTCAAAAAGACTTCTTGATACCATATAATTATGTGAACATATATCATGAATATAAGAAATTTAGGTCCACTATTAGAAATTTTGTTTCATGCAAAACAACATTCACAAAAATTTTTAATACAAATTGAATAGTATAGATAGATACAGACCTGGAATGCCCCAGAGAAGCTTGTATGTTGGTCTCAAATTTTCTTCATCATACTCCACACACACATTCTCAAACTTGTCATTGCTGTCAAGGAAAGAAATACTGTATTTTATGCCAACAATGCAACTAAATGAGCATACAGCAGCAGCATTGCAAATAAGATATACCAATCTTTTGTTAAAGAGAATGGCAGATTGGAAACCATGAAAATATTGGTAATGATCTCAAATGACCAAAATGGGTCTATGGGACTTGAAAATACATTCACTTTCAAAAAAAGTACTAGGAAAAAAGGACCCAAGGGTATGAAAGTAAGTAAACACAAAGAGCTAAATCAAACAAATAAAAGCAAGACAGGACAAATGAAAAGTGCATAAACCCCAACCACAAGATCCAAGTACAACTATATCTGGCCATGAGAGCAAAAGACTCCTCTATGAAGCATGTGTTTGATCAAGAATTGAGTGGGAAACCATGAATGGTGATTGTAATCCATATTTAATTGCTAGTTTTGTGGAAAACACAGTAGACTGCAAAACCTTAATGTGTAATAAGCAATGAACCAAAAAAGGAAAATGACCCAGTAAACACAAACAATACCAATTTTACAAAATGCAGACTTGACACAAATCCACAGGCTGCTTTTTGGCTTGGGCTTGGACTCAGCAAAAGGAAAGCACAGACTCAGCAGTTGGAAAATTCTTAGGAGGTTTCCCAAAACACAATCTGCATTGTCTATTATCTTCATATCATTCACAACTACAAAAACTCTGAATATATTTTGAATGATGCAAAAGTAAACAGAATCACAATAAAAAATCTCACTTAGTACTTTTCTAATAATTGTGCAGCAAGGGGAAAAATTGAAGTACCTGTACTTCAAAGTTTTCAGCTCCCCTTGATGAGTTGTAGCTACTGTCAAAAGAGAACCACTATCAGAAAAAGACTCAAGCAGTGACATGCCTAGTGCTGCTCCTTCCAAAGGGTTTGTTCCTGCACCTACCTGTAAGAATTTCAAACTGTTAGATCTAATGAACACCTATTGGAGCTGAAAAGTAACAGTATTGTTATGATTTAACTTCTCAAGTTATTCAAACAAATTATTAGGTTGATTGATGAGCACACGCTTATACTGAGAGGAGGAGGGGGGGAGGGGCGGTGAATCAGTATAAGCTAATATATTTTCCCAATGTATAAATCAACAACCATAACAATATCAATCACACCGCACCAAACAATTAAAAGACGCAAGATATATGTGGAAACCCTTTGCGAGAAAACCACAGAGAATAGGACTGCTTGGATCTGCTGTCCAAATCCAGTCACCAAAATAAAATTCTCTTACAACAATTTGTAGGCACCAACTCACTAGAGACACTAATCCCCACCACTAAGTACCAACTCAACAAGAGACCAATCTCTTCAATAAGAGGAACCAACCTCTTCAATATGAGGCACCAACCTCCAAAATATTTCCCCTTCTTGAATTTGCTCCTTCACAAAATCTGCCTTGACTGATTTTCTATTATTTTCTTCTCCTCAAATCTGCTTGTGTTTGTATGATATATTTTCTATTTTCCACACTTGCTTCCTTCCACTTATTATTTAACCTTCACATATCTCACTTCTACACACTATCCTTTCCACACATTACTCACTTCCTTTTATATCTTCATGCCTCTAAGAAGACAGGCATCCCTTTGAATAGAGACAACCTTTTAAAAAGGCGTGACCATTTGTTTAGAAATGATTGCTGCTTTTAAACTAATTCCCAATCCTTCTTAATTTCTACTGATGTCTTTAACTTAATTTCTGCCTTCATAAACATGAGCGCTGCCTTTGTAAATGAATGGCTGCCTTTAATAATGAATTGCTGCTTTTGATAATCGCTGCTCCTTTATTATCAGTCGCTGCTTCCATTTTATTAATCACTTCCTTCTTATTATTAATCGCTGCCTTCTTATACACTAGATCGCTGCATTTCCATGATTTTAATCACTGCTTATTTTATGATCTTAATAATTGCTTCCTTCCATCATTGAATACAATTTCTGATTTGATATTGACTCGGGAGATTTGCATTTGAAATTCTGATTACAAATTTCTGAACTTCACATAACTGGAGACATTAAACTGTGCACTTAAATGGCTTCCAGAAATGAACAGAATTGATAACCAGTTCCTTAATATTCTGCCTTCATAAATCTTTGATTTTCCAAAATACTATCGCTCAGAAATGAATTACAACTTATTACAGAATCTCAGATAGATATAACAGTTTTAACAGCAATTACAGGGTGACAAAGAAATGCCTTTACAAAGGTTTCTGAGTGCTGATTATGACTGATTTCCTAATTCTGATCGCTCAGAAAGGAACAGCTATGATATATCAGAAGAATCTTAGCAAGAATACACAGAATGGCGTAGTCCACTTGCTCATTTAACTGCAATCAATGTTCAGACCTGGAGAATGGCGTTGCCAGTGATGTTGGGGGTTCGTGTGACTGAGAATAAGCTCCAGCTATGCAAACAAACTCACGACCTGGTCTGAAATTCTCCCAGAATGCATTCTTCATACCAAACGTCCCTCAAAATGATAGGAAACAGCTTCAAATATAAGTGCCTAAGTCAGGAACTCACACACCCTGGATAAACCAGCCACCATACAATTGAATATAGGCTGATATAAGATGCACAGGAGCAGCCTAAATGAATCGCTTCACTCAAAAGATAACACGCCCCTCTGAAGATTCCAGACTCTTCCCAAATAATCACGCCCCTGCTCAGAAAGAGAACATAGCCCAGCGCCTACGGTTTAAGATGCTGTACAATTTCTTGAAGGCTGAGTCTACCATAAACTGAAGATATTTGATGATGCAAAATTGCCTAGATTGCAGAAAGAAGATATTCGTCCAAGCTTGAAACCCTTGCACTATTCGCGTCACTGTAGCGAATCACTGCTCATGTCATTGTAGCGAATCACTATTCATATCACTGTAGCAAATCACTATTCACCAATTTTATCTCCTCATAGCAGAATAATACTTCTGATTTTGCAATGATAATCACAGCCATGAATATGAATATTATTCAAACCCTCAACTGAATCTTCAAAACCTTTGCTTCTTAGATAAGCAGATTTCAATCACTAATCTTCAAATTTATCTCCGAAGGAGATTCATAAATTTGCCTTATCATGCAAGTGTGAATCCTGGATGAATCCACCGATGCCAGCTAGGGAGGAATCTTTCACCACCAAACCTGGAACCCGTAGGAAAACCGCCTAGAGTTTCGAACTCCAAACTTCAAACCCCAAAATAAAAATAATAATCCAGAATATGAGAGAATGAGCTCTCAAATCCTTTTTATAATGCCTTTTTACCTTTTTAAGGTTTTCCCGCCTAAATCACTTAACACTATTATAAAGTGACTTTATTAATTAAACCTTTTAATATTTTTCATTGTCACTTTATAACCCCTTAATATTTAATCATTTAATATTACCTTTATATTTGTACTTTTGCCGAGCAACATCAAATAATTAAATATATTAATATTATTTAGGCATGTTGGAAAACGGGGATATTACAAGTGATCAGCACAGCCATGGCAGCCGTACCATGCATCAATTTATAATGACCCCCGTACCTTTCCCTTATACTAGCCGCAACATACAATAAAGTGTTGTACATATTTGAATGAGTCGTTGCTTATAAAAGGAGAGTCGTACATTGTTTGAATTGCATAGGGGTGACGAGGAAGGGAGGAGTCCAGAAATAGCTGGCACTTCATACAAAGGGAAATCACTGTCCTTTATGCCACCGTACAACTCTTCCAAGAGCCGTCCTACTATATGCAAGGCTGTCGCACTTCCTTACTTGGCACCATATTTTGGTTGAGGGATGAGAAACATATAGGGAGTTTGGGAACACTATATAAAAAAAGAAAGGCTAGCATTCATTTCAGGTCAGCAAAATTTATTTTGAGTATTGGTCTATAGTTGCTGATAAACATTTTAAAATATATATTATTCTGAACTACTATATCAGCTCTATATTCATTGTAATAGGCAAATTTATCTGGTACAATACTTGCAATATCTATTGTTTTGTACTTGCCATTATGGGAGAAATTGTACTATGAATGTATTGCATAAATTATCTGTCATGCTCTTGAAACAATTTGGAAACAAGTTCAGAACAGTGGAGTGACAATTGTTTGACGAAATGCCTATGAGCATAAAATTGTGAAAGCGAAAAAAATTTGCATGGTAATTTAGCTCGGGATATTTCATCCCTGCCCATCATTTTTCCCAAGTGGCAATCTCATGCATTCAAGGGATGGATTTTTGTCAAATGCCAAGGAGAGAGAAAGCTTTTGGAGGAACAGATGATATGGAATTCAAGAGGAAGTAGCTGTAAATTTTAGCTGTCCTACACAAAAAAAGAGATACCTGTTGTCATATTAGAAGCAGCTTACTACAAAACTATTGCTAGAAAATTTGAAGAAGTGTTGGGTCATGCAAGGGAATTCTATAGATATATTCTTGGAGGTAGGCATCTATCTTGCCAGAAATTTCATACAATAGATATTGTTGATCTCTTTTCTTGTTAAGTAAAATAGTGAATCAAGTAGAGTATTTGAAAACTGTTTTTTTTACAAATCATAGAATTCTTACCCCCATGCATAGATCAGTTCATGATCTTTTTATGTGTCTTGGGTGGGGAGGATTGATTTCCTATTCTTTTACCTTACCCTTGATAAGTTATTTACCCCCTCGGTCTAAGTTCTCCCAGTTATTTGAGAGTAGACCTTGTGTGTGGTTGAGAGAGAGAGTTCCTCTTGTGGGAAGTTGTACCCATGATAAAAAAAATTGTGTTGCAAATTTATAGGGGGTCTAAACAATGAGTAGAATAGTAAGGAATGATGTTTTGATTATTGGGAGATGTTGTTCCAATTAAGATATTTGTGGCAATTGTATTAGTGGGTTTGATTATTGCATGAAATATGTATTGGGCAAAAGAACACTGGTTGCTTCACATAGGGATAGAGCTTTCACTTGTCTCCCCCTTCAATGGTTCTCCCCAAAGATCCGTTGTCATGAATTAATATTTCAAGCTAGCCCTTGTAGATTGTAGATAAGTCCAATGAAGTTGGTTACGGAATAGGCATTAACACATGCTGCAAAGATCCTAAAATATCATGTCAATAGTACATATTTGTTGTTCCCGAAGATGGTCGGTATTATAACAAGATGTTTTGTTTTCTTTATAACAAATGTCCAAGTCACTTGTATTCCACCCAATAGTTTTATGATCAGAGTTGAAGCCTTGTTTAGAAGGAATCATGATGGCATGTACTTCAATTGTCTTAAAAAGGAACAAGCATGTAGTCGGCCGAGAGTGTTATTAGTCGGCCAAGTATTGTAATTAAATAAAAGTATAGTATAGGCAGCAAATAATTTATACTTTATATTACATGTGGTTCCGAGAAATTAAGTCCCCGACTAGTTGGATTAGTTCTAACGGGGAGTCACGACAATTGGTGTTCTTAACCACCACCAGTGACTATATATACTTTGGTTCATTGTGGTCGGGATATATCAATGGCATTATGCTTCATTATGTTACTGTCCGATGTTATGTTATACATGACATATGTTGACATAGTACGGATGATTGTACTCTAGTTCTATTGCATTAATAAATGAATTACTATTTTGTGCGCATTGTTCGTACATGAATGTTTCTTGTACATGTTTTGTATGTGATATTTTTGTTTACTCTCTTAGTAAGTTGAATCTATTCCTGTGTGTAAACATTTGGCATCGTTGCCGAAGCGAACCTGGTAAGCATCACCCAGATGAGCCAATGGCGTCATAACAGGTCAACCAACCGAAGAGCCAGTGCAAGCGAACGAAGATAGGGAAGACGCATTGACGGAGCATCTCATAAACCTGTGGGACATCTTGTTGAGAGATCATGTACAAAGGGAGGCTCTCAAGAGATAGATCCCTCAAGTGGTCATCTAGGACAAACTACACGTCAACCCAAAGGTCGACCACCTCCTCAACAAACTACCAAGCTTGATCACTCCTCACTACATATTGCAAGACCTTCGAGCGAAGAGCGACCAAGAACAACAAAGGCAGCAAATACTGCAACGGTACGAGGAAACAAGCAAACGGGAGGAGGAAGAACGCAACACCAATTGTAGGCATACTCCAGGAAGTTAATGCCCGTACAACCCAATAAGGATAAAAACTGAACACCAAGTGGGCAAGAAACACACAAAGAACGACTACGAAGATAACTCAGATTAAAAGAGAAGGAAGACCACCAAAGAAGATTGAAACGAATCATTGAAGAAGCAAACAAAGACCTTATTGAAATAAACCAAGATATTACCGAACTAAACAAAAACCTTGTCGACGAAACAAACCAAGACACCGTCCGTAACAAATAGAGAAAAATATAAAAATGATGAAAATGAATTAACAAGAGAACTTGAAAACAGCATACGCTGCATTTGAGAGTTGTCCATATTGAGCGACAAAGAACCGAGAATTGGAGGATCCGAGCCAAAGAGCCCTGGACGGAGGGAGTACAGGGACGAACCCCAAGAGACTCGAAGTGCAGAGGACGCTAAGAGGGGAAGTGTGGAAGACCTATACGTGGCTGAGAGTGCAAGAAAGGAACAAAAACATTTTAGGAAAAATAGTCAAATCAAGTCCAACGCACAGGGAGGACATCGGGGGAGAAAAATGGTAACTTTGACAGCCAGTCCAAACATGGAAAGGCAAAAGCTACCGAAGTTCACGAGGAACAGGTCAGAGGATCCAGTATGTCATTGCAAGACATGTGAGACGATATGGATAGCGAATGGGAAAGAAGACATCGACTATTGGTTAAGAGCATTCTTAGTGACACTCAAAGGCATAGCCATAGACTGGTACACTGAACTAGAAGCAACAGAGAAAGCCTCATGGGGAAGATTAAAGAAAGCATTCTAGGAAGAATTTAAACTTCTAAGAGACGACAATGAAATTGTAGAAGAGATATGCAACACGAAGCAAGGGAAACATGAGAATGTACGAGCCTATAATCGTAGGCTCAAGGAGTTGTTGGTGAAATTGGAGACTCAATCGGCCAATGGATTGAAGAAACGATGGTTCATCGAAGGGTTGCTTTTGTCCTTGAGGAAAAAGATGAAAGTCATACCTCCATCATTGTATGCCGAAGCATACAATTGAACAATGGGCATAGAGAGTGAAGAAAAATCATCTTCTCGAGGAAAGAGGAAGACAAACGATGATGAGAGCACAGAAAACAACAACGATGGTGAATCAAAGACCGTCCAAGCATTAAGGAAGGGCATGATGAGGATGATGGAGTTGAAGGCCAAGACAGAGAGTACAAGAGAATCCAAAGAATCGTGGCGCACTGACTATAACGGGGAAGGTCACACGAAGGCAAATTGCCCGAAAAAGCTATTCTGTGATATCTGCCAAGTGATAGGACATTCCATTAAGGAATGCCCATAAAACCTGAAGACAAGAAGCACGCAAGTGCTCTTTACACAAGGAGAACAGTCAACCCCACCGAACACACCACTGAAACCCCATAACAACTTCAATGCATCCCCTGGAGGTTATTGAAACAACAAAAGAGGCAATAACAGTGGACCAAGTAGTAGAATACAATATGATAGTAAAGGAAGACCCATGAGACAATACCGGAAGTGCAACGAATGGGGTCACTTTGCCCGTGAATGCCAAAACGGTCAAAGTTTGGGCGGAAAGCTATGCAAATAGTGTGGACCAAGTGACCATGAAGACACCGACCACCCCAAGCAGAAAGGCATCAATATGATAGAGGTGGAAGATCAGAACGAAGAGGTACTGGTGATCACCAAAGCACAAACAAAGAAAGCCACCTACCCTAACCCACATACAAAAAAGCAACGAATGAAGGAAGCCAAAGTAGAAGTGGAACAAACGATGGCAATGGAATGAAGAACCCATCAAGAGATTCCAAGTACTTCGTGGCGGTCGGAGTTGAAAAGGAATATGGTACGATAGGTATTGTAGATCACGGTACCTAGTGATCGACCTTCTCTAGACTATGCCACAGCTAGGAATGGCAATCACGAACGTAATCGGTGATGAACAACACCAACAACAATAAGGCCGAAGGAAGGAGATGGTAGAAGAACCTCCACCCGAGGGTGAACAAGTCATTGACCCAATGTTGGTGACAATAAACATTGGGAAGAGACCAGCTATCGTACAGATGGAGATCGGAGGAAAGAATTTGACAAACACGATCGTCGATGGAGGATCGGGAGTCAACATACTACTCGAAGACACATGGACAAGTCTCGAGAAACCTACACTCTGGCCACCAACATTCCAATTGGTGGGTACCAACCAACATGGTATCAAGCCGTTGGGAACACTAATGGCGTAGAAGGTGACGATCGGGACACACCCATTCTTGCTAAACTTTGTCATCACCCCGTTACAGAAGAAACTGTACAATGCACTACTTGGAAGAGGATGGCTGATTTCCGCCAAGGAAAATCACAACTGGAAGTGAAACACACTCTCAATCGAAAGCAATCGAAGGAAATATGTCATCGACCTAAAGAACCAAGCTATGAGCAAAGAATTGGCATCCTCTAGATTAGAATCTTACGGGGGACAATCAAATACAGAAAAAAGAAGGAAAACTATGGAGACGAATGACAAAGGCGTACTTGAACTCGAGAGTTGCTCGGAGGATGAGACAAGCTCACTAAATGGACTATTCCATTGGCAAATGGAAGACTATCAGGTGTGTTGTACCCAAAATAAATTTTTGGCATTTTGTATAAATTGAGCTAAATCATGTAAAAATGTCATCAAAAGTCTGTTTTAGGTCAAACCAAACATAGGGTTTTTGTGGGTTCCTGTCAAGGAACATATGTGCAAATTTTCTGAAAATTTGAAAATTAGGGTTTTACGCCCCTATTTTTCAAGGAAACCCCTAAAAATAGGACCTTCTCAAAAATGATTGAAAATGATTTTGAGAGGATTAAATGACTTCACGATCACATTGGTCAAGTCAGAATCATCACAAGACATATTTTACTCTGGTGGGTCTATTTCCATTTTTCAGGAACAAAGTTAGGAGCTCCGCAACCATTAATGGCAGATTGGTTAGTACCAGGTGCTGAAAGCTAAGCTTCAAAAGCTTCAACGATGCAACCATGGCGAAAAAGGTCTAAAAAGATGCTATTTGATGAAGGAGATTCTCAAAACCGGAAAAGGCCAAAACTTGGCTAACTCTGGAAACGTTACGAAGGAGGAATCCCTCAACATGCTAAAAGAGCCCTTTCCAGAGAAAGGCGCCCTTCAATCTCAAGGGTCAAATATAGCTTGTTGAATCATCCAAGGCAGTCATCCTCAGCGTTCTCCTCCTAGCTTGACAACCAAACAATCAGCAAGATCATCTACCGATGTGATCACCGACAAATGTCAGCATAGCACAAAGAGGCAATTATGAAAATCATCAGAAATGACTGACCAGCATGGGAAAACGCGCCCTTGTCAAGCAAAGGCGCCCTTGAATGAAGTAGTCAAGATGTGACCCGTTGAGAAATGTTGCCTTCAAGAGATCTCTTTGATCCCGTTGCAACTCAACAACGAATCTGTCAGCAAGCCTGTGAGACGAGTCAAACGATTGTAGTGATGGATCAAACTGGAGCATCTTTCAAGATGAAAATCACTAAGCAAGAAGGAAAAAGCGCCCTTTTCAATGAGGGGTGCCCTTGCATTAAGGCACCTTTAACTGACTTCTGTAAACTGAAACTCCAGTCATCTTTTGAGGAGTAGAGCTGGTTACCTAATGAGACATCAAACGAGATTATCCAATTCTACGATCAACGGGAATTCCAAATCAAAGCACAGGAGGTCAGAATGAAGAGATTGAAAGAATAGATATCAAAAAATGACTAAGGCAAGGAAAAAGCGCCCTTTCTTGAGAAAGGCACCCTTCCTTATAGGGTCACAAACTCAGCTTTTTGGCTTAATACCTCCCAGGCACATCTCTTCAGCTTGGATCCAGCTCTACGATGAATCTATCAGCAGCTGCTTAAGATCAACTGATCAATCTGGAGCAAGGATTAAACGGAGGTCATTCAATAGCAAAAAAGATGAAGCACTCAAACTCAAAAGGGACGCCTAAAAAGGTCAAAGGCATGTTTTGTTCACCAAATAAGATATTTTGGAGGCAAACTTGGCCAATTCACCCCACAATCGGTGGAAACCTACCTTTTGAACTCCAGATCAAGCCAAATCAGGTTTAGATCATGAGTTAGGCTCCCAAACTTCAAGGACTCAAGCTTCACTCTATATAAAGAAGATCTAGGCGTCCCTCTTCATTATTTCTTTGTAGGTTGATGATCAAGAACAATAATAAGCTCTCAAGGACGCCATTTTTAGATCTGGCCAAGGTCTTTGACCGTTCTTCAATATTTCTTGAAGATCAGAGGCAAAAGAAGATTTCTAATCAGAGGCTGGAATCAGAGACAGATTTTCTCAGGGAGTAAAATTAAAAACTTCCAATCCATCTTTTGTCTACTTCCTCTTTTCTTGTCTTAGGTATTCTTGCATGTCACACAAATCAGCAGGCTACCACAGATCTGATCAACTGGGCAGATTTAGAATAATTTTCTAGTAAAACCCATCTTGTCAGATTTTCCAAAATCAGCAAACTTGCTGCCCCTATTTTTGGGGGCTTTTCCAAAAAAGTTTCAAAATCAAAATTCTGAGGAACTGGGTTTGTTCAGCATTGAAGCACGAACAAAACCCATGTGCCAAATTTTTTTTGGAAAAATACTTCTCGGCAGGGCACTATTTTCAGGGGTTTTCGAAAATTGTCAGAACAAGGTCAAGTGTGCAGTCAATCTTTAAGTTATTCAGGATGTAGTACTCTCAGGTACAATACAAGACCAAGACAGCCTTGTACCATGATTACCTGAAAACGACTGACATGAACTTGCATCAAGTAAACCAGTGGTTGATGTAGAAGACTTGGAGGCCATGAATCAGATCACATTGTAGAATATAGAAGAGTCCAGGTTGCTTCAAGCTGTGTCCATGCCCATCACATTATAGAGTGTAGAGCTTGTAATTGCTTGTATTAAGCATTCCAATCCTACCACGAGAGAAATCAAGTCAGTAGATGGGAGGACAATCTGCAGTCTAAAGCCCAAGGACATTGAAAAGTGTTTTGATATTCCACCATGCCCTACCAGCAGGGTCATATCAGTGACAGAATGCGACAAGGCATTTGAGGCAGCCAAAAGCAAATGCCAAGGAATAATGGCAGAAAAATGGCTAAAAGTGAAAAAGGCTAACTTGCCTAAGTTGGTTGGACGAGGAGAATGCAAAGATGAGTATGCAGTGTTAATCACTCTACTCAATAGAATCACTGGACAGGAGGATGGCAATCAATTCCAGTCGTGGATGTATTATGTCATTGCAAAAATCATCAGCAAGAGGGAAAATTACGACTGGGCCACTCTGATCAGTGATATGCTCCACCAACAGATTATCAAGTTTCTGGAAGCTCATAGGTTTCACATGTGTTCTTACCTAGTATACCTGATTGACCTTAGGTGTGCAGAAGGTTCATGAACACTTTACACGTCTTGAGTTTACTCAAGCAGAATGACACTTCAAAAGAACAAGTGATCACTTCATCATGCACACCATACGAGATATAGACCATGAGATGCACGTACGTATTTCACTAACAGACAGAGAGGCAATGGCGGATTGAGCGGATTGGTTTATCCAATACCCTACATTTTCCTACATATGCATGTATGGCTACATTGGTCACCCCGCCATGATGCAACGATACCCTTCAAATAGGGTAGTCTTCATGGAATTCCTAAGGCAGTTATCCGAAGTTCACATTTACTTGCGCTTAAAGAAGAAGACAGCTATAAACTTTCCCGTTGGGATGGGACTCTATAGATGCAAGACAGCAGCAGATGCCAAGATGATGAGCCAGGAAACGGTGAGGCTTAATCTCAAATACCTCATCGAGAAAAGGTCATATGATCCCAGAGGGCTCTATGCGATGCATCTCGAGCAACGCTCATCACATGAATCTTCTATGGAAGATTATTGGGTCAATTGTGACGATGAGTATGAAGTGCGAAGAAGGAACTATAGCAGGTTCAGGCTCTCGCAAATTGATGACTTTATGTCAGAAGACATCGAGGGCTTATCTGACGATGAAGGGAAAGTCATTCTCCCCTCATTCTTCATAGATTCAGTTGACTCGCAACCAGTCCCAAGAGTGGATTGGTACGCTGTTGTACCCAAAACCAAAATTTTTGCTTTACTAAGGCATTTTGCTTAATTGAGTCTTAATCTTGTTAAAGTGATGTCAGAAGGTCGTTTTTGGGGTTTTTAAATATGGAGTTGGTGTCAGTGTCATATCAGTCTGTTACTGAAGTGTTTCAAGAAAAGTGGAAATTTGAAGGAAAATCATCAAAATTTTCTATCTCTGGAGAGGGGAGCACATTCTAAAAAAGGCACCCTATCTTTTAGGGGCTCAAATCCTGTTTTTAGGGTTTGTCACCTCCAACAGACATTTGTCCGGCATCACGTCAGTTTCGCAATGAGCTATCAAGCTTGTCAAACGGACCTGCTTTGAGCGAGTTGCGGAAGATACAGTGCAAAACGAGAGGAAAACGAGAATTGGCTTCACACTGGTAAAAAGTGCAGCTTTTGAGAAAGGCGCCCATCTTTTTAAGGTGTTGGATTAAGGTTTTTGACTAAATGCCTCCCAAGATGTTTATCTCACATTTGTTCGAGCTTCGCGACGCATCCCTCAATGGGTGAAACTGAGTTGTTGAAGTGCTTGAGCCAGAGGTCAAACATGGGGTCAAATCTTAGTCAAAATATCAAGGAATGAGCAAAAGAGCACTTTTTCAGAAAGGCGCCTGAGCTTTTCAAGCCTTTAATGCCTTCTTTTTGATGATATCAGATATTCAATGTGTCTGTGTTACGTTCAGCTTTCCGTTGCCTGTCTCTGTCAGATCAGAGGATGTTTCAGTGGCTTGCAGTCGGATTTTTGTGTTATTTTGGTCAGTTCCAGAAATGGCCAAGTCTGGAGTGAAAAGAGCAACTTTTCAAAAAGGCGCCCTTGATTTTCACCCCTCAGATGATGTTTTTTGGAGAAATGTGCCTTTGCAGCTGTCATGCAGAATGAAGTCAGCTCCGCAGTGACCCTGAGATCCAGTCCTGAAAGTTGGTAAATCAGAAGTTATGAAGAATTCGTTTTTCCCTTCGTTCGAGATGCAGATGAGAAAATATGACTAAGTCTGAGAAAAAGCGCAGCTTTTAAAAAAGGCGCTTGGATTTTTGAGCCTTCAGATGTTAGTTTTATGATGTTCAGTCTCAAGATACCTTTTGATCAGTTGTCGTCCTACTCTGCGATGCACCTGTCAGTCAACTAATCGGTGAAGTCAGTCAGCAAGTGTCAGAGGATGAACAGAGGTCTCGAGAGACGTTCAAATCCAAATTTTCATGAAAATTGACTAAGTCTAGAATTCGCCTTAAGAGGTCAAAGTTGAGTTTTCGAAATAAGTTGATTGGTGCACCCTAACTTGAGTTCTGACTTCAGTTAGACTAAACGTTTTTTGGGTTGTCATCTTCAATTCATATCTTGGCATGTTGAGTGATCTTTCAGTTCGCATGTCGAGTTAACTAGTTTGCATGCTCAGTTAACAACCTTGCATGTTGAGTTAACTTGATTGCATGTTCACTTAACTGAAGATTATGCTTGAAAATCAACTTGAGTTTGCATGCATGGCGAATTTGGTTGAAATTATGAAGATTTTGTGAAGATGGCGCTTCATTGAATGTCAACTGGAGTTCTGAAAAGGGACGGCATATTTAGATGAAGCATGATTTTGTGAAGTTGATGCATTTACCTTTGAATGTCAACTGGAGTTCTGAAAAGGGACGCCATAATTGGAATTTTTTAAGATTTAAAGCATGAAGTGTGAAGATGGCGAATTCATCATTGTCAACTTCAGTTCTAAAAGGGACGCTTTAATTCTTAAATGTGTGAATTGTGAAGATTGTGTGAAGATGGCGAATTCAATAAGGAATGTCAACTGAAGTCAAATTCGCTTGTTGCTTTAAATAAATTTGCAAATGAAGTCTTGAAAGGGAAACCCTAAAGTATGGCGCTTTATTTAGCATGTTTTAGTTTCAATTAACTAAAATGAGGTCCAATCACAAGCCAAGCGCCATTTTTCAAGGTTTAATGTTTTATGCGAATTTCAAAGATGAAAGTCTATTTATCCAAGCATTGGCGTCCATTATTTCATCATCTTAAGCTTTGAAGACTATATTCTTCTTGAGCGACCAGCAAGCTAAAGGTGCTACAGGTGTCAGAATTCAGCGTTCTTCATAGCAACGGATTCAGATTGTTCAGAGGAAGAAGATTCAAGACTTTATTTTCACTTTGCATGCAGGTTTCATCAAGTTCTAAAACAGAGATTGGCGAATTTTTCAGAAGCAGACAAGCAAAACTTTCTATCTTCTGTCTTATTTCTTCTATTTCTCATCTTAGGTACTTTCTTCGCATGTCAAAGAAATTCAACATAGATTCAAAACTTGATCATCTGGGTTCGCATATTTCAGTATTTGCAGCAAAACCCACGTCTTAGATTTTTTCGAGAAAATCGCCCCGTAGCCTTCATTCTGAAGCTCTGTGCTTTTTTTCGAGAATTTCTTTGCATGTGAGCCTGAATGTAACAACCTATCCAAACTACAGTTTAAAAATTTTCAACTGCTAACTAACTTTCAGCTGAACTGCAGTTAAATTGTTTTCGAAACAAGGGTTTCCAATTGATCCAACTAACTTTAACTTGCAAATATCTTTTTAATTTTCAGTTTCGGTTTCAGTTCTCATGAAACGTTCATTAGTTTTTCGCCAACTGATCATGGCAGATCAATAACTAAATAACTACCCAACTAGGGTTTCATTTGCAGCAGGACGGAAGAGAGAATTCAATTAAGATGTCGTTACATTATATACTTCATCAACTAACTTTTAATTTCATTTTCAGCTGAAAAGACTATTAACTATAAACATCTAACAGGAAATTGCAGAAGAATAATAATTACTTTTCTTGCTTCCAGAAGATAACGAATAATTACTACAGCTATGGAACAATGTAGCAGCTGAATAAATTCAAGTAACTATCTCCCTAAGTATCTGAGAACCTTACTATGTTCATTAACATAAAGAATAGTATTCATGGCATAGATGAAATAGAAGTTCAAGTACCATTGCATGTACCTGGATTTATGAGAGAGGAAGAATTCCTTTTGACATCATCTCCATACTATCATACTTGGAAATCTTTATCGAGGGGAAAGAGAATTATCATCAGGGGCTTTACCGCCCAACCAAGACCTACTGGTCTCCCGAGTTTCTTCAACTGAAGAACCCGCCCTTCACGAGGGTAATCAACATGGATCAATTTATCATCATGCCTCTGAGCCTGGTGTCCACGTACCTATACCACTGATCGATCCTCCCTCTATAGGTACCTCCTATCAGAAGAATCATCCTGATCAGGGTATATCTGGCCATGGAAGCTGACATTGCCAAACGGGCATCTACCTTGGCCAAGGATTTTTCTATTAATTATTTGTGGCACTCCTGTGCCGATATCTCTGGCACTCCTGTGCCGATAACTCTGGCACACCTGTGCCGTCAGCATTCTCACCCTTGCTCGACATGACAACTATCTGTTCGAGTTATAATTTAATAATAACAATTTAATTACCATTTCTTCTTATTTCGAAGTCATAATTTAACCATCAATTTTCGTACATAAACTGGAGATTCATTGGCATAAGGATATTCAGGTCTCTCATTAATCTCATAAAAGACTCGGTGAGTAATATTATGCATTGGCCAACTTCTAGTTAAAGAGGAGGAAATTCGGTTTAACCAGATAGATCAAGTTCCTTAGATAATTTTACAATGGTTCAATTGAACCAAAATTCATAATCTTCTCTCTTATTTAAGGGTAAGTTAATATCATTAAGCATTTATTTATAAGGAGAGAGAGAGAGACCCGACTCCACAACTAACACTTCTTTAAGACTAACTGTCTTCTCTAAACAAAGGTTGTTATCATTGAGCTCTTATGTACTGAACGACATATTCAGATAAGTGGTCATTCAGATCTTGCCATTCAACTTTCTTATTTGGACCCAAGTGTATATTTCATTGACTGGTCTGAAAGTCATTTTCTTTTAGTTTCCGGTTAATATACAAAGAAAAGAGAGAGATTGATACCTCGCTGAGGTTTATTTACATATTATGTTTCCAGATCATACCTCTTGATTTAAAGTTAGATAGATTACTTAGGATTTGTTGGCTTCATACATAATAATAGAGGAAGTCCAAGACTCGACATCTGAAAGGATTCTCCAGATTAAATAATTTGTATTGGAGAGAGACTAGTATCAGCTCTGATACTCAAACAAAGTATAAAGATCACTTGCCTGAATTCTTTTAAGTTTGTTCTCAGTTCAGATCGAATTAATCAAGGTACTCTAAGCAAAAGAATAGGTACCGAAGTTCATAACTTTGAATATGATTATCTCATCTCAGATAAACCTTTTTAAGAGAAAGAAATGAGTTCCGTTTCGGTCAAGGAGAAGGCTAGATTCAAGACAGTCCGACGACTACTTAGCAAGCATTCATTTTCTACTAAGAAGAGATGGCTTAGAGTTCGACTCATGCAGTTTATTTGACATAACCTTTGATGATAGATTATTCTAAGGGTCGAGTCTTCTACACTTACAACTGGTCGAGGATTCTTTGATAATCCAATAATTCATGAGTAACATCAGAATAGTTTATTACTAGGGTAGCTAGATTAATCAATTGCAAATTCACAAATACGTGCCTGACTGAGAATGCTCAATCCTGAAGTATCCCGCACTGAAATTCTCCAAGCATCTAACGCTGAAGTCTCTGCTCCTGAACTCGTTTCCCTCTGATACCCGGAAATAAATGGCCAGGGTTTGTCGCCACCAGCACATGACAAAATATTGCCCGTCGATGACAAGAATTTAAGGATCATTTACAGTGATGGCTATCGTTGAAAAAGATTAAGCTCTCTCCAAGTGCGCCGTTACTCCCAGCCGTGATCAAGAACAGGGCGGATTGATCTTCTACAATAGACTTGAGACTTCGCCAGAGGTTAGGATAAAAGATGAAGCAGAGGCAGGAAACTCGAGTTACCCCCCGAATGAATGGAAGAGAATCATTTCAGACTTCAAAACGAAAGTGATTTAGGAGTAGGTTATTTACGATAGATGGGCTGAATGAAGAGCAACAGAGAATTGTGATTGCAATATTTCCCAAAATTAGAATCCATTCGCTGAGAGCCTTTTTTTTTTTACGGCAGAACCCAATGATTATAAAATCCCCCCTTCAGCCGCTCAAGAAACCTTTCGTCTGCCCCATCTTGGGCGTTTCTCCCTTGAGGAAGGCGCGAGTTTGGAAAATTATTCTTTCCTTTAAACTAAACCCTGCTTCGCCACTTCAAGGGATAATAATTCCTCATTTTCTATTATAAAATTATTACTTAACATCCTCAATTAAAATTATTTGCAATTATATTCCAAAAGTTATGAAATATCCTCTTCCCATTTATTATTATTTAATTATAAAATTATAAATCAATTTGCTATCTTTCGAAAATATAATTAAAGGTTTATATATGTATATAAATTAGCTTATGGAGTAATTAATTACTTTATATTATTTATGGCCAAGTTATGATTTAGATATTGTCATTCACCGGCTCAAGGTAGACAATGAAATTGATCCATGTTAATCATGTCCTCTCCCTGACGATATTTCCCTTCCTCTCGTGGCGCTGGCAATCCTGCATCCACTGACAGAGATTATGGTTAGATTGTTCTCGACGGCTTTACAATATGCTTTTAAATTTGATTTCATGATCTCATTCAACTTCTCAAGAGCAATAAATTCACTGGCAAAATAAAAAGTTCGTTAACATAACAGTTATGATAAAAGAACAACTTTTCATTCCCAAAGTCATAATCACGTGAAAACAGTTACTTGCCGCTAACATTGCATTTGAAATACATAATCAAACATAGTTTCAATGTAAGGGATGTGACATACTCCTCCCCTTAAGATTCATCGTCCTCGATGATTGTTTATTCAAGGTCTTCAAATTAAACATAAGCATAAATATAATGTTCTCAATTGCTCTTCAATAGATAAGGAAATTCTTAAAGGATTTCTTCATAATCCTTCTCGGTGGCGTTTAATTTATCTTTTCTATTTGTTAATAGCTTTCACCAGTCTTTTCAGTTCAATTTGATTTGTTTTCCATTTTAGATAACGTTTCAGGTCTAATGATAATCCTGCCTTCTAGCTTACCCAGCGTACAGGAATTCAACATCTTTCCTGTCTATTGAGTCGTCTTGATTGCAAAATTATAAAAGTGGTTATAACAACACCCTGAAGTTGAATACTCTTTCTGAGTATATCAATCAATTACTTTTATCACAATTGACCATGAGAATTTCATCAAGGGTTAGCATCAACCTTCACTTTTCTAGGTTAAAGATTTTCGTTAAGCACCGGTTTCATCTATCTAATGCATTGTTAAAATAAACTATTGAGTAAATACAAAAGAAAAGATCAGAATTTCTTTCTTGTTTAACTGTCCTCCAGGACTCGGCATGTTACTGAAAAGAAGAAATTTCCCCTCAGTTACCATCTGAGCTCTGGTGTATACTCCCACTTAACCAACTCTGTCGCACTACTAAGGATACCCTCCTACTGAGTATGACAACTCTGGTTAGCTAAGCGTCTGAAGTATAAGTTCACCATCCTGCTCGACTTGGAGAGACTATTCACCTGGGCTTACTGAACTACTTGTCCGCCCACATACCCTAACACAATGTTTCCTTCCTTGTAAAGTTAAGAACATACAAGGTATATTTCATTAAATTTTTCTTCCTTATAGAATCCATCAGAGGTCCATCCAAGACATGATAGAATGCACATTTCATCAACATGGCGAGCAACCAAATATATTTGTGGGTAACCCCCACAATACTTAGCTTTATGTCCAATTATAAACAGTCTTAATTTCAACAATAACCACAAGAATGATCTTATTCTCGGCACTTGGTCAAATTCGAACCAACCGGCCCAAATAATAATCTTCAAATTTTGACAGTTAAACCATTTCAAATTTAAATTAAACAATGACATTCCTTGCCAATATTAAAAAGGGATTTAACCAACTTTCAAGAAGTGCCATAATCTAGAGGAACATTCCTTATGCACTACGTGACTTGACTAAGTTACTAACAAAAGAGTGGGTTACTGCACTACTAACAGTCCTTCCAAAAACTTACATCAGGTTAGAGACTATGTTACCAATGCATCAAACAATAAGTTCCTCAAAACTTCCATCCTTTCTTATACTTAATTACAGTAGTTGGTTTTCTCGGAAATCTCAGTGAACAGTATTTCCTGGTTCTATACCATTTTCTCCACTTTCCATTCCAATAGATCACCCTTGAGATAACAATAATGTAATCACTAGCAACCGGTGTAAGAATTAAGCATGAAAAGCTTTTCCAATGAGCTCTGTACAACTATCCGACCAAAGTATTGTGTTGTGACACATATGAGGAAATCAATGTACTATATTCATATCCATGGTATGCATGTTCCTGTTCATAACATGTGTTACAGATACCTACTTAATGATCATCGGTGGCTTAACCAACTGAGAAACCAATCAAATATCATTTGTATCGAGTTTCCACCAATTTAAAGAATACCATATACCTGTGACTTTGTATGTCCTTTTGTTGTCATTACTAAGTTTACCGCTATCAAAAATGCTATAGATAAAGATATCAGAGTCATTATGCCATTGACAAGTGTTTCCAAGAAGATTTGTAATAACCTTGTAGAAAAACAAGCTTTGTGTCATATTTGAACCGCAACACTCACATTCTTATTAACTCATAACACTGATCTTCTATCTCTTCTCAGGTAAGTAACAATAACTAAGCATGTCAGAGTTGCAAATTTTATCAACATCACATATAAACTTGGTGTATCAACAGAAATGTTTTACGGATTTACACATTCGCACAAGTTGTCTACTTAACTGCTCCATCACCTTTGTACCATTCATGAACTGAATTTTGAACAATAATTTTATGTGACGAGAGGTCAATGAGGGTTTCAAACACTAAACTCTTACCATTTACTTTGTGTCTTCAAGAGATGATTTGGCTAATACTCTCCATCACTTAAATTATGTTGTTGTTGTCTTCATTAGCTCTATTCACAAGGTAATGTCTCTGTAGTGCCAATGATAGGAACCTATCCAAGAGTTCTACCAGTGATGCTTATCCAAGATTTGTATGAATATATTTGCACCATGAAATTTTCTGCCACTAGTCTAAACACATTCACTGCTAAGAGGATGAACCAATTTCATCTGAAGTTCTTGACAAAATAAGTATATGAAATAACTATAATGCACCATATACGCCAATACTTTCTGAGGTACCATAAAACTCAAAGTTCTTTCTTGTTGATTGTCATGTAAATATGTTTTGAGATCTGATCAAAAGGTTCATACGTAATTCATTAAGGAACATAGTGAATGCTCTGTTTGCCATATAGTCAATATTCTTTTATCAAGTATTTATCATTCCAGTAACATTGCAGATCATGCATGTAGCTAACAACTTGTCACCTTAAGTTATCCATCATCTTGTCATATTATATCTGCATTTCCTGCTACTCATGACAACAACTTCCTATCATAACAAAACAAATCCTACGACTCTTGATTCATCGATCTGATGAAGATCCCAAAATGATATCCTCAGCAACTTAATTTGTGATCTTACAATATTATCAATATGAGGTAACTCCTCTTCCATGAAGTAATTAAACATCCATTTAGTTACTGACTCATTCTTCTACTCTCCACAAAGGAGTTAAAAGATAAAACACTAACTTGCTTCCCCTTTTCTCAAGTTATCTTTCATGTAACAACATGTTGTCCTTGACTATTGCTTTCTTACCATCTTGATCCTTTAATTCCACTTGGCTCTTTCCGAACCATCTAGAAGTTAGACCAGATTTCATCTTATTTTGATATAATTTCAAGGATTTCCGATGCTCAAATGCCCTGCACTTGGTTGATTGCTTCTGGATCTTTCCAATTCCTCTAGCCCACAAGTTCAAATTAAGTTATTATTTAGGTTTTGATCACATTCTCGGTACCCTAGGCATACCTTGCCTTAACTTAGAATAATTTCATAATTACTTGATAACTCAAATTATTTCTAAGAGCATTTAACGGTTACAAGAAAAATTGTTACAAACAATTATTATCTCTTCCTGAGACAAATTCAATTCCAATGGTTACAAAAAGGCTATCACTCGCTGTGATAGACTCAGTATAAGATTTGTTTATAGGATTGGCTATCACTTCCTGTGATAGACTCAATCACGTAATTGTTTATAGTAACTATCACTTCCTGTGATAGATCCAATACAAAAAAAAAATGTTTCAACAATAATTATCACTTCCTGTGATAGATTTTAATGCGAAATAACTGCCACTCACTGTGATAGATTTCAAGCAAAGGTTTACAAGGTTCACAGGGTTGATTTCAATTTTCTGAGTTGCATGATGAGCCCTGAGGTTCAGTGTCGAACCTGGTAGCTCTGATACCATGTGTAACAACCTATCCAAACTACAGTTTAAAAATTTTCAACTGCTAACTAACTTTCAGCTGAACTGCAGTTAAATTGTTTTCGAAACAAGGGTTTCCAATTGATCCAACTAACTTTAACTTGCAAATATCTTTTTAATTTTCAGTTTCGGCTTCAGTTCTCATGAAACGTTCATTAGTTTTTCGCCAACTGATCATGGCAGATCAATAACTAAATAACTACCCAACTAGGGTTTCATTTGCAACAAGACGGAAGAGAGAATTCAATTAAGATGTCGTTACATTATATACTTCATCAACTAACTTTTAATTTCATTTTCAGCTGAAAAGACTATTAACTATAAACATCTAACAGGAAATTGCAGAAGAATAATAATTACTTTTCTTGCTTCCAGAAGATAACGAATAATTACTACAGCTATGGAACAATGTAGCAGCTGAATAAATTCAAGTAACTATCTCCCTAAGTATCTGAGAACCTTACTATGTTCATTAACATAAAGAATAGTATTCATGGCATAGATGAAATAGAAGTTCAAGTACCATTGCATGTACCTGGATTTATGAGAGAGGAAGAATTCCTTTTGACATCATCTCCATACTATCATACTTGGAAATCTTTATCGAGGGGAAAGAGAATTATCATCAGGGGCTTTACCGCCCAACCAAGACCTACTGGTCTCCCGAGTTTCTTCAACTGAAGAACCCGCCCTTCACGAGGGTAATCAACATGGATCAATTTATCATCATGCCTCTGAGCCTGGTGTCCACGTACCTATACCACTGATCGATCCTCCCTCTATAGGTACCTCCTATCAGAAGAATCATCCTGATCAGGGTATATCTGGCCATGGAAGCTGACATTGCCAAACGGGCATCTACCTTGGCCAAGGATTTTTCTATTAATTATTTGTGGCACTCCTGTGCCGATATCTCTGGCACTCCTGTGCCGATAACTCTGGCACACCTGTGCCGTCAGCATTCTCACCCTTGCTCGACATGACAACTATCTGTTCGAGTTATAATTTAATAATAACAATTTAATTACCATTTCTTCTTATTTCGAAGTCATAATTTAACCATCAATTTTCGTACATAAACTGGAGATTCATTGGCATAAGGATATTCAGGTCTCTCATTAATCTCATAAAAGACTCGGTGAGTAATATTATGCATTGGCCAACTTCTAGTTAAAGAGGAGGAAATTCGGTTTAACTAGATAGATCAAGTTCCTTAGATAATTTTACAATGGTTCAATTGAACCAAAATTCATAATCTTCTCTCTTATTTAAGGGTAAGTTAATATCATTAAGCATTTATTTATAAGGAGAGAGAGAGAGACCCGACTCCACAACTAACACTTCTTTAAGACTAACTGTCTTCTCTAAACAAAGGTTGTTATCATTGAGCTCTTATGTACTGAACGACATATTCAGATAAGTGGTCATTCAGATCTTGCCATTCAACTTTCTTATTTGGACCCAAGTGTATATTTCATTGACTGGTTTGAAAATCACTTTCTTTTAGTTTCCGGTTAATATACAAAGAAAAGAGAGAGATTGATACCTCATTGAGGTTTATTTACATATTATGGTTCCAGATCATACCTCTTGATTTAAAGTTAGATAGATTACTTAGGATTTGTTAGCTTCATACATAATAATAGAGGAAGTCCAAGACTTGACATCTGAAAGGATTCTCCAGATTTAACAAAATTGTATCAGAGAGAGACTAGTATCAGCTCTGATACTCAAACAAAGTATAAAGATCGCTTGCCTGAATTCTTTTAAGTTTGTTCTCAGTTTAGATCGATTCAATCAAGGGTATTCCAAGCAAAAGAATAGGTACAAAAGTTCATAACTTTGAATATGATTGTCTCATCTCAGATAAACCATTTGAAGAGAAAGAAATGAGTTTCGTTTCAGTCAAGGAGGTGACTAGATTCAAGACAGTCCGACAACTGCTTAACAGGCATTCATTTACTACTAAGAAGAGATGGCTTAGAGTTCGAATCATGCAGTTTATTTAACATATCATTTGATGATAGATTATTCTAAGGGTCG